>JACSVZ010000004.1:15245399-15272285 GCA_014706295.1 Lycocorax pyrrhopterus obiensis
CGCTGTTGTCTCCACGGACGAGTAGAGAAACGACACGAAGTCCAGGCTCAGGGATCAATGAAGCGCTTAATGAATTCTCAGAGACTTTTATATGCTAGTTCACAGAAGTAATTAAATGCATAGGTAATTGGTTTTTTGCATCCACCCCTTAAGGGATTGGTCAAGTTCTAAGACACCCATCTCTGAATGTTTTTCTACTTAGAACCATAACAATTCTGCAAAACAACCTGCAGCTGCAAGAAGTTTACAAAACTGTAACATTGTTTCAAGTTACTTGCATGGAAAGACAAACTCTCACAAAAATGCTACAGAGAGCTGAAGAAATTCTCTGCTGAAGCTTTCTCAGCATCCATAGTCTACCATCTTTGTCATATTTAGAATGACATTCATTACTCCAATGGTACCCTTTCTGGCATCTGGGACATGGTTTACTAGGTTTTCTTCCCCTGTTTATTCTTTGAGCATTGCTTTCTCATATGACCTTCCTCTCCTGTCCAAATTTGACTGTTGCCTTAGCAACCTGTAGCTGTAAGTAAGGCAGTTGCTATTAAATCTGCTTTGTCTGTTCTGTACCAACATGTGCACAAGCTTTGATAAAATCATTTAAGGAAACAACAGGTTTGTTTCTAACTTGATCAAGTGCCTTACGACAGTCAGGATTAGCATTTTCATAAGCTAAGGATTTCAGTAAAACTTCTGCTGCAGCTGGTAAATCAATTTGCCTTGTCACAGCTTTGCAGACTGTAGACACTGAAAAGCCTTAGCAGAGAGATTTCCGGCTTTCTGCAGCATTTGTGAGAGTTCTGCCTTTCCCATGCAAGCAAGACAGAACAATGTTACCGTTTTGTAAACTTCTTGCAGTGCGGATTGTTTTGGTAGAATTGTTATGGTTCTAACTAGAAAAACACTCAGAACTGTGTGTCTTAGAACTTGACCAATCCCCTTAGGGGGTGGATGGCAAAAACCAATTACCTTATGCCACTTAATACACTTTGTGACTAACATATAAAAGTTTCTGAGAATTCATTAAACCACCATCCATTTATCCCCGAGCCTGGACTTCGTGTCGTTTCTCGACTCGTCCGTGGGAAAACAGCGACAGCAGACAATCAATAAAAGTAATGTGGCCCTTGAGGTCCCTGCCTTATAGCAGAGAAGCCAGGTTCAGTTTATTAATGTCCAGCATTCTTTTCAGAGCTCTTATGGCCAGCTCCCTTGCTTGGTTAAAAGCTTCTGGGGCATTCTTAACTTGTCTTACCATTGTCTGAGCTCCACTCCCTGTCAAATGATCCCTTGTTATTGCAGCGTTAGCAGTCTTTATGTTAGCCTGCGCTTGATTTCACAAAGCCCACCATACTCTGTCCACCATATAGAATATTGTGCTGCTGTCATATTTGATTTAAATAAAGCTTTGCAGTCAGCAGGTAACATAACATAGCTTTCTGCGATAGCTTCTATGAGTCTCAATGTATAGGAAGATTTCAAACCATTCTCTTTCATAGATTTTCTTAATTCTTTAACCATTTCATAAGAAAGTTGCTCATGACGAGGCTGATTGCCTTGATAGATCACAGGCAAAGCACAGAGCAATTCAACATCCCTTGAAGCAAAGCTGTTTTCCTACATGTATCTAAAAAGTCTCTTGCCCGGGAGAAGTGAAAATTCACCATCAGTCACGAAGGGCTGCTTTAGCACCTTGTGTCAGTAGATGGTGCCGCAGCCATAATTTTTAGCGTTGCGGCGCTATTTTAGAATATGAATCACAGACTTTTTCTACAAGTTCGCCTTCTTTTTCCTCTCGTGGGTCCCCTCCTCCACACACCAAAGCAAGCAAATTGGAACAAGAAAGTGGTGCTGTGAGTGCGGGGGAAGTGACTACAGGAGAATTTACAGCTGGGAGTACTATGTCTTTGAATCGTGAAGCTTGTAATGCAGAATATATAATTTTCCATGTTAAAAATTCATCTGAGTGAATCTCAGGTGCTCTGTTTGATGTACTTTTAAAGTATCCCCCACTCGCTTCCAGTGATCGAGGTCATAGGAGCCGTCAGGAGGTACAGGACAATAAGTTTTCAACCCATTTAAGGAGTTGTATTAGTTTCTTTTCCTGAATTTTATGATTTTGCTCTTTTGCTATATGTAATAAGCTGTCTTTATGAAAAGCTTCAATTTGATATATTGTTGTTCATTTTATGAGGGATTGCCCAACTGCCTCAAAAGCTAACCTGTTTCTTAGCCAGCGATTAAAGGACGTCCTCGGCAATCCTTGAAGCTCACCTTTGCTACAGTTGAGATACGCTGCAGTCCAGGATTGCCCAGGAGATTGTTTGTCCCTGTTCAGGACCCATTTGCATGCGAATGAAAGAAACACAGTCCCCAGTCTGGTATAACCAGAGACATTTATTAGAAGTGTACATAGCTTTTATAATATTTTCGCCATCGGGTTAGAATAGCATGAGCCTGGATAGCCAATAGTGTAACTGTTATAAGCTTGCTAACCACAAATACTCATGATCAATTCCCTAAACAGCAACATCAGACTTTTCTCTCATAGATAAATGCTTATATAGCAGTTCCTTCTACAAACTAGTGTGCACCTGCTACTTGTTACATTTTAAAAACTTTGTTACATCTATCCTGCCCCGACTAAAAAGTCTTTTCTTTCTGAGTACTCTTTGTTCTATCAATTACAAGATCCCTTGTTTTCTTTCCCTACCCCCAGTTCCTTGATGTCAGTTTGGAGTGGTGTTTGGCATTCCAAGGGCAGCCAGCCCCTTACTGGCAGCTTTGTCTGGGAGAAATCCTGCGCCATTCGCAATTTTGGAAGGCGGCAGACCACTCCCGCCACAGCACCTGGACTTGCTGCTCTCTGCTGGTGAATGCCTCAACCATTAGATGGGTTGATTGTAAAGGTATGATTCACCTCGCTCACTTCTTCCCTTTTACCTGATCTGTAACTTCTGAGCCCTATCAGCAAGTCAGAGGAAGAAGTCAAGGTTCGTGGAGTGCGACAGGCTCTGTGCACTCTCTACAGCTTCTTCGGGGTCTGCATCAGCAACCCAGAGAAGGAACGCAAGGGCTTCAGGGAGGGCAACAAGCTCTGGGCAGCCTCTGAGTCCATATCAACATTAATTTTGTCCCGAGAACTGGTGATACTCATAAGAAAGTGAAGCAGAAGGCGCTGGATGTGCTGGCTGAAATCATAGGCATCCTGAAAGATGGCTTAAGCCCGGTGATCATCGTTTGGTGGAAGGAATAACAAACAACCTAAACTCAAAGGACCCCGGGGTTTATGCCGCAGCTGTGAAAGCGCTGGAAGAATCCATGGCTCATTTAGGTAAGGCTGAGCCCTGGCAAGGACTCTCCTCAACTGTGTCTCTGCCTCTGCGAGTCAAGAGAACGCTGAGTGCCTTGACAGCTTGTTGTCCGTGGAAACCTCCAGCTGACACCACCAGAAGCTGTGCAGGTGCAGTCCTTGGGCACCAGTCCCCAACAGGCTTGAATGTGCATCAGCATTTCCAAAAGTCCCAGGAGCCCTTGGCTCCGTGCTGCTTGTCTGAAGGGAAGTGCTGGACTACAGCTTTGCTAGAATTCAGGGCCAAAGGGATTTTTGGAGTTTGCTTGGGCCCCATTTGACTTCCCAAATGAATAGCTTTGCTGTTGGCATGAAGGGACACTGGCGCATCAGAACGTCTGCAGAGCAGCCTCCTGGAAGGCCACATTATAGGCATTAGCTTCATTAGGACAGCAGGATCAGCTCTTTACTGCATGCTTGCATGAAGATCATTAGGGACCTTCTTTTTGTATCTCATGCAGGAAAGGAGATCTTAATAACACCCTGCTACTTAAACCCACATTGGGATGTAGCTGTGTAGTGGTTCACAATGAAGCAGATTGCCTGCTTTGTCACTGCCAGCCCTGGTGACCCTGCGAGGGACCACAGTTCATCGCACACATATTTTGCCTCCAAGAAAAGCTTGGCTTGGCTTATTAGTGTGGAATAAATACAAGTGTAATAAAATGGACAATTTATTTGGTCACTTTGGAGGACATGCTCATGCTTTCGCATGTCAGCCCTGTACCTCATGCTCCCAAGGCTTGTTACTCATCATGAAACATATCAACAGAAAAAACTCAGATCCTATGTTACATCTGAATGAAATTGCTTCAGATCACAATGAATTTTGCTGTCAGAACCAGGATAAAACCCTTCGGACACTCACTTGCAGCTGTCCTAGATTTCTGCAGCTCTTTGTGGAAAGCTGCTGTAGGTAGAGTGTCTGGAGTTAGTTTGGGTCTTTATGAAAGATGTGCGGAACAGTATGCAGGGCTCTCCTAGCAGAAAAATGCTGGCCAGCAATCATATTTTAGTAGTCCCCTACGATGGCTTCACGCAGCAACAGCCCCAAGGCTGCTGAGAGGAAGGCACAGAGGAAGACAACCCTCATATTTCTGAGGAAAATTCTCTGACAACAAACCAACCTGAGCTGTCAAACAGCTGTGAGAAATACTCACTCACTGATAAAGCTGGAACAGGAGAAAGTCATCTAAGCAAAACTCTTTATGAGTAGAAACAATCAGCTGCGTTGAGTGCACCTCCCTGACGAGGCACACCTCCCCCTCAAATGCACAAACCTTTATGCCCTTCCCCGGCCCCAGGGGGTGCCTGTCCCCTTTCCCATGTGCTGGCTACTCAGGAACTTACATTCTTTCCCACTGCCCACCAGGCTCCAACCAGCACCTCCTTTCCCCTCCCCTTTCTCTCCCCAGTAACAAGCGTGGGTTCACTCCCCTTTCCTCCCGCCCACACTCAGCAGGCCTGGCCTCCTGCTCCTTCCAGCTTTGCCTACGTGACAGGAGCACTCCTTCTTATGGCTGCCTGCAATGGCTGAAACAAAACATCATTTTATCCCTCCCACAGCCGGCCTGACGTTTCGAGACACGGGCCAAAGGGGAAACCTTTCAGTGTGTTTGGTCCAGGCCGGGTTCTGCTCAAGGCAAAGGTGTGTCAGTGTACTTGGCTCCTTCTCTGCTCATTGTGTGCGGCAGGCACAGGAGCCCACAGCTCCTGCAGAAACCATCACAGCCCTCAGTGGGAGCAAACTTGTGTCCAGCCCTCACACAGAGCTGTGGTGTCCAGCACTGCACCTCATTGGAATGAGCAATTGTTGCAGTGCTCTTGGAAGGAGCTAAGGAGCTTTGGCCTTCAGATCAGCTCCTTCCTAGCTCCTGATTTGCTGCCCTGGGTGAGCTGCTGCTTGTGGCAACACTTGTTTCACAGCTGGCAGCCCTGCTCTGCTGGCGAGCAGGCACTGCAGGAGCTTTTGCTGGGGACATTGAACCTTTCAGATCTTCCTAAGGAAAGCTCAGGGCAGAACTTGTCAAAAGAGCATTGCCTGGGCAATGCTTTTAACATTGAATCTTTTCTCTGTGCTCCGTGCCTTGCACAGTAAATATTTGAGGAAGCAAGTTTGCTGCTCCAGAAATTCCTCCAATCAGTCAGTTTGCCCATAACAGCACATGATTTGGGATGTGTAATCTCACTTTAATTCATTGTGCAGAAACCTACAGGAGCACTTCCTGTGAGCTGTGTGTCTAACATAAGTGACCTTGCCACCAAGAACTTAGAAAAGTGGGGAGAGGTGGAATCAGTGGCACAAGGATCTGCAGTGGGATTCTCCTGCAGGCCTGAGGAAACTGCCCTGTTCCACTGGGCCATGGCTTTTTACTCTACATCAAAACTTCATGCAATGGCTTTTTACTCCACATGAAAACTTCATGCTTCAGACTGTGGTGGTGAATCTTCCCTGGCCTTTTCAGGCCACACTGTGATCTGAGAAATACTTGTTAGGCTTCAGCCTTGATGAACAGCCCCTGGGCTCAGCTCCTCTTGGGCTTATCTGAAACACTTGAGTGCTCCCAGGAACTTGTGCTAACGAGCTCTGGGGTTTTCTATGAAGTCTTGGAAACTACTTTTCTTGCCTGAATGGCATAACATCCTTCTTCTCGCACTTCCAAAGACAGGGTGCTGACCCGAAGTGCGGCCATGATGAAGCATTTTATGACTGAAGCCCACTGTCTTGTGGCCCATAAACAGCGGTCCAAAAGGAGCCCTTGGAGCTCTCCTGGACCACAGCGGCTGCCACCAGCAACCTCCCTCTGAGTGGGGCCTCTCAGAGCCAGTGAGCCCAAGTTTCCTGTACTCACAGGATCGCCGATCAACAATGGATCCTGGGCCGATACCCCCACTCCTCGAGGCTCCAGTTTAACTACTGTTAAGCTTGTGTGCTGTTAAGCTTTTGGGCCTTATTCCTTTTCATCCTTGTCCTTTCTGTCGCTTTGTCAAACCCACCTAAACACACACACAGATAGTTCTCGGTTCATGTCTGGTTTGATTGACTGCATTTTGTTTGTTGCTTTTTTTCCTTGTTGTGCCTTAACCGACTAGTAAGTAATAGTGAGAATGTTGCCAACAAATTTTGTTGAGCTGTTGCTTAATATTCTGTACTAGTTTGAAAACAAACCAGTGAGAGATCGCAAGACAGAATTGTAATTTAATAGGAAAATGAAAATAAGTGCAATAGTACAAGAACACTGACAGAGTCAGGATACAACCTGACACCCTGTTAGTCAGGGTGGTGGTAGCAGCTCAGATGAAGTGGTCCTGTTGAAGCAGTGATCCTGTAGAAGGGTCTGGTCTTCATCTGAAGGTCCAATAGTAGCTCTTGTCCTCTGGGAATCCAGTAGGTGAGAGCTGCTTGTGCTGTTCCAGACCCCGCATTAGATCCAGGTGGGAATGCTTGGCTCCTCCCCCTGGGTGGAGCATCTCACAATGGGCTGATGTAATTCTTTGAGTCATGTGGTGGGTCCTTGATTGCCCATTAAACAGAGACAGCCCCAGAGGGAGTTAGCAAGGATGAGTCATGGTAGGAGATAACGAACACAGCCCCACCTGTTTTAACAGCTTGTGAAGGTGACAACAGAATACATACTATTGCTTACAACGCCGTTGGACTGCTGTCCTGGGTAAATATACATACAGATGCCTTTTCCAAAGCAGTGCATCTTTTCCCAGTGAAATACACATCCTCTTCTTACCTATCACATTGTGATTGAAGACACCTCTGAGCCAGATCTGTCTGAGATTGCAAAGGAGCAAAGCTTTGGGATTTGGGCACATTCTCTTTGTTTCTTTGCTCAGGCCTTTTGTGAGCATAGAATACATCTAGGCAGAAACTTTAGACTACACAGGATCTTCTGGATCCATTGCCCCCCAAACACGTAATAGGTGGCCCCTTTGTAAATGCCAAATACCAAGCAGTAGCACAAATGACATGGAAAAACATGGCAAAAGAGGAAGAGGAGAGGCCCAGAGGAATGAATATGGCGAGACAGTGGCATGTTGAGTGAGCTGCACTCTGACAACCTCTAGGCTAGCAGGTCCTGGTCTCACATTCTCTGCTTAGTTTTTTTTGAAATTATTTTATTTAAAACAAAACAAAAAAAAAATCAAAATTAAATATATACAATTGAAAACATTATCGATATTTAAAAGATAAAATCAAAACACATTTATTCAAGCCTACATCTAAATATCAGAACATATGTACATCTGTAACTATAAAGCCTAACGCATAAATCCAAATCTTCAAACATTCTTCGGACATTTGTCATTTTTGGCACAGCTAAAACGTCCATCCGGAGGTGTCCAACTCAGCATTTTGTCAGCTTCCTGGAGGTCATCAAGCCTTCACCAGCCCAAAATGTTGGAGAGGTTTTCCCGCACGTGGGGAGGCTGGCTGGCAGCATGCTTCTTCAGCTTGGCGCCCATCACCTTGTAGAGGGCAGACGCAAGCTTGGTGACCACAGTGCGGACATTGGCGCTTCGGACGGGCAGCGCCTTGTTCCCCAGGAAGGACCAGAGCACGGGCAGGGCGTAGCGCTGGACGACTTCGGGGCTCCTGGGATAAACCCATCCCACAAGCGCTGCCGGAAGAGAGACACAAACTTCTTAACCACCAGCCTTAATGCAAACAAGGATCTACCTCTAGTACTGGTTCTTGGGAGTCTCTCTGGCTAAGATCAGTGAAAGAGCACACAGAGAGCCCCAGGATCCAGAAACAAGCAAAGCAGCTGATCATCCCGAACAGAACCACCAAGCCCTCAGGCTAATTTTGCCAAACAGAGCCTTGTGCCTGTGGCACACTTTGTACCTTTACTAAATCCTTTCAGAATCTGTTTCTGCATGAACAATGACTGAAATGTCAAATTGCGTTTATTTCCATTTAGAAGTTGTCTAAACCCACTGCTGAAGATTTTGAAATGCACCGTAGAGAGGCAGTTGAGAGATTTCTAATAAAAGGGATGATTCCATTTTTGTGACCTTTGATGTCAAGTGCCAAAAGTCTAATCTGGCTCTTCCCTTTGCTCAGTGGCACACAGCAAAGGGCAGTAGTAGACCACACTTGAAAATTCCAGCCCACCAGAGATGGGTGCTGCTTGACAGCTGGATTTGAAACATCAGTGACTAGCTGGTGTCTTGGCAGAAGGCTTTTGTGGCCTCTGACAAACAGCTGTTTCAAGCCTCAGGGTGTCTTAGATAATTACCCAGACCCCATTGCCATGGCATTGGAGCATCTCCAAATTTTAATGGCATTTCCCCTCCACTGTTAATGGCATTTTTTCTTACAATGTGCACTGAAATAGGGGAATAGAGAGAGAAAAATGCTACACAGGGGACTGAAATTTAACCAAAACACAAGTGTCTCTCACATTGTCTTCTGAAGCCTGCTCTCTGCTCATTTTCTGAACTGAACTCTATCAAACACAGACAAAAATTTACTACCAACAGGCTCCTTGCATGGCAGATTTGGCTTGAGGAGATCAAAACCTGAAATGGTCTGGAGACCATTCTTATTTTCTGATCAGGCAAAATGTTATGTAGTAGCCATTTATTTTTCTATGGTGGAAGAAGACTTCATTTTCCCTATGCTGTTAATCCACCAGCAGTCATCAACATTTAAACAGCTCCTGAAAGTACCTAAACCAATTCTGCTAAGCAGGAAAAGGGTTATGGTACCCATTTTGAAATGGGAGTTCATTTGAGTTTACATCCAATTAAAGGCATCGCTCACTATGCAAACTTGCGAAAGGAAAGAGCTGTCTGCTCCACTAAATCTCAGAGAGAACATCTGCTCTTTCTGAAGTAGTCCTAATTCATTGTTTCATTCCTTATTTGAAATGAGATTAAAGTAACTGCAAAACTAAATTCCCTATTCCTGGAGATCGACTTTATTCAAATGCTCTTTAAAGGGCCTTTTGACACCCCAATTGCTGAATGTGCCCTTTCGAGATTCATAATGAAGAACAAAGTGTATGAAGCCTTGCATTTAAAGATGCTGGCATAATTAGCAGTGGATTTAGCCCCAATTAAAGCAAGGCTATAAATAGTCTTCTCTAGTATGTATTGAGATTGTAATTTTTCCATTCCTTGGCTATTGCTGACATAGCAGATCCTCTGGGGAATCAATTAGCAGCTGCATTTGGAGCATTTTGGACAGCGCTGACATAGGAGACCCTGATTGCACACCCTGGAAATGCTCCGTCCAAAGCCACTTTGACAGCACAGGCAGGGAGCCTCAGCACTCTGCTTCTGCCCCTCTGCCCCCAAAGGCTGCCTTGCACAAAATCCGTGCCTCTAACCTGTGTGCTGAGTTTTGGCCTAAGCTGTGACCCGCGGGCACTGCAGGGTTGTGCCTCAAAACTTTCCAAGAGCAAAAACAAGAATTCTGGAGGACAAAACAAACTGATCCCCTGAAACAGCATTTTGCCACCATTTTCCTAAAGGACCAGAGCTGTCCCTGAGCTTCCAAGAGGGGAGCCAGCTAGGGTATTTTTAGCCCCTCCCTTTCCTGGAGGTGGCTTCTGAGATGCCCCAGTGAGAGCTCAGCCCTGAGGCGAGCGCCGCCCCCATCTCAGATGCTGCACACCTCTGCAGCAGCCAGGGAAAACCTGCCCCAACACACCTTCCATGGGTATTGGGCAGGAGGGACAAGCTCAGCACCTCCTGATTTTGAGGAGCCACTCTACTGTCTATTCACAGGCATTTCCCTGTAAATACTGCCTCGGAAGACCTCTTGGCTTAGGAAGGGAGGGCCATACCTGAGAGATGCTCCACGACATCCAGCAGAGCTGGCCATTCAGTTCACTCCTTCGGTGGCCGAACTCTTTCATCAGTGATACTTTATCTACAAGAGAAACACACGTTTTCTGCTCAGTCTTCTGAGGTCATAAGAGAAAGGACAGTGGGGAGGGGAAAGGGCAGAGGCAACTACATTTTATAAAATAAAGGAATTCCTGGTGATTTTGAATCCTTTTCTTCTTTCCTTCCAGCCTACTTGGGAGGATTTTAATTCCAAAAGAAAAGCTCTCCTTTCACATATGTAAATCCAAAGTTGTCGGCTGTACCAGGACCTATGTTAAACATTCACATCAGGGACCTCAAAGATTTTCAATCCCATGTAAGCAGTGAAAAGTTTTTGCATCCAGAGCTGTTGCGCAAGTGATCTTCCTCCCCTATGGAAAAGGGTGAGAAGGCTCCAAAATTCACACATCCATTCCACTTGAAGGATCAGCTGTTTTTAAATCATCAGGTTACCTGTTGGGACCTATGGACCAGACCCAACATCTGTGAAATCAGATCTTGGCAGAGGAGACTGGAAAATGAACTGATTTCCCAATACTTGACCCTCATCTGTATTTATTTTTCTTGTGCTATCTGTTGGCTGTTTTGGGGGTCTTGCTTGAATTTAGACACTGCTGCCTGCATTGGCCTGCAAGCCTCCAGTCCTGCCACTCTAATAAGCCAAGCCAAACTTTCCTGGAGACAGAAGGTGTGTGGGATGGACTGTGGTCCCTCGCAGGTCACCCAGGCTTGGCAGTGACAAAGCAGGCAATCGCTTCATTGTGAACCACTACCAGCTACATCCCAATGTGGGTTTAAAGTAGCAGGGTGTTATTAAGAGCTCCTTTCCTGCATGAGATACAAAACGGAGGTCCCTAATGATCTTCATGCAAGCATGCCAGTAAGAGCTGATCCTGCTGTCCTAATGAAGTGATGCCTCTAATGTGGAGCCTCCAGGAGGCTGCTCTGCAGACGTTCTGATGCGCCAGTGTCCCTTCATGCCAACAGCAAAGCTATTCATTTGGGAAGTCAAATGGGGCCCAAGCAAACTCCAAAAAATCCCTTTGCCCTGAATTCTAGCAAAGCTGTAGTCCAGCACTTCCCCTTCAGACAAGCAGCACGGAGCCAAGGGTCCTGGGACTTTTTGGGAAATGCTGATGCACATCAAGCCTGTTGGGGACTGGTGCGCCAAGGACTGCACCTGCACAGCTTCTGGTGGGTGTCCGCTGGAGGTTTCCACGGACAACAACAGCTGTCAAGGCACTCAGCGTCTCTTGACTCGCCGAGGCAGAGACACAGTTGAGGAGAGTCCTCGCCAGGGCTCAGCCTTACCTAAATGAGCCATGGATTCTTCCAGCGCTTTCACAGCTGCGGCATAAACCCCGGGGTCCTTGAGTTTAGGTTGTTTGTTATTCCTTCCACCAACGGATGATCACCGGTTTAAGCCATCTTTCAGGATGCCTATGATTTCAGCCAGCACGTCCAGCGCTTCTGCTTCACTTTCTTGTGCGTATCTCCAAGTCTCGGGACAAAATAATCAAAAATCTTGAAGAGAACAACCAACACAAAAGCTGGATTAAAATGTCCTTGTTTGAAGAAGGGATGTAGAAATGAGCGCTCAGCAATGTAAAAGATGAAAGTGATCCTTTCTGTCAGGTCAGCACTTGCTTGCACAATTTCACTGTTTTCCCTGTGGGCCACTCACTGGAATGGTTGCGCAACCTCCTGCTGGTTGAAAGAGTTTCATACATTTTAAGAGGTTTGGGTGGGGACAGAATAGTTCCTATGGTGTTTCTCTCCTCATTTAAGTCATTAAATTAATCCCATTTATTGATGCAAAACAGTATCTTTGCTTTAGAAGTATGGAACCAGATATTTTACAATGCCCGTTTTTCTACACAGTTGCCTCAAGTTCTGAGGGCAATTATGATTTTGCCAAAACTGTGGCAGGAGGAGATCCAGTTTGTTCCGTCTGTCTCAGAACCGGTGTCTGGAGAAGTGCAGGGCTCTGATCAACTCTTCCAGGATCCAGACCATTTGTCTACCTAGCAGGTAGACTTCTGAAATTTAATGTGCTGTACAGCTCTCATTAGAGCAAGTTCAGTCCCTTGACAGCCACCTTATCAGGCACCATTTTCTGGAAAAAGGGAGAAAGCAGCTACTGGGAGGAGAAGGCAGAGATCTGTCCTTAGCCATTTTCCTCCTTTTCCAAAGAGAAAAAAGACCCTCCAAGAAGGGTGAGCACCATCTTTACCAAGAGGAATAGGGATGACGATGGAAACGAGTAGGCAGAGTTGTGCCTGTGCAAGACAAGATGGAGTTTACAGAAGGATCCTTTTTAAAAAAATTGTTTAAACCAGCCCAGCCTGATACTTCCCTTCCATCCAAACCATTTTTTGTCTAGAGAATAATTGCCACGCTTTCAGTTGGCTGGATTCCCTTTCCCTAACCCAGCTGGGAGTAGGAGACAGCAGAAGTTACACCAGCAGAAAATTCTGTCCTCATCTGATGAACAGCATCAATAGGCACCTGCCAGACAAATACATCTGGACTGCAATAACTTGTCGTGAAGCGTGGACCCTGAATTCAATATTTCTGGGTAAGAGGGACCAGCCTGTCCCAAACAGCCAGGATGTAGTGCCAAGACACACTGAATTAACTTCACTGCTACAGGCTTGGGAAAGGAGCTAAAAGGAAAGGCACATGAAGACACCCTACATACTTGGACAATGTTAGTGGACATGAGCTGGCGGCTGGTTTTGCACAGGTCTAGGAGGAGTGCCACTCCTTCCATCCGTGTCTTAAACTCCTTGGCTTCCAGGAGATTGTAAAGCTTCTGGAGCGGCTCCCATTTCTTCCACAATCGGAGGTAACGTGACCTGGGCTTTTGGACGTTGGAGGAGGCGTCCATCAGAGGTAGACTTCACCTGGAAAATAAACCAAAATTAGGAGCTGTTGGTGATCATACCTTCAGTTAATTGTGAGCAGCACATCTTGAGGAGGTTTCCTAATGATGTGATTTCAAGCTAGAAAATCCTGATCTGAAAAACAACCTGAGACTCATGACAATCATTACAGGAGACAATCTGCAAGCAACATTCTCACCAGTGCTTACTCAGGAAAACCAAGGATGAGATGCATCTCATTTATCTTCAGATGGCTTCTCAACTACCCATGTCACATTGCTTTGTGGGGAAAGAGAGACACTACTTCCAAGCTTAAATGCCTCATCATATGGCAGGTGTGTGTCCTTATAATAAGGAAACTCATCTCTCTGGAGAAGCGTCTCTACACCAGCATTGCAATCTGGAAAGTAGCTCAGATGCATCTGAACAGATGAATAGGGGCATATCTTGAAGGATCCCAGAAATCAGTATCAGGGATAAAAACAGAAGCAGAATCCCAGCACTACGCTCACATGATTGCTTCCCTAGAGACTAGATCCACAGCTTAAGAAACCCACTGGGAACAACTCTCTTGGATCAACCTGTCTCTTCCATGAGCATGGGAAGATCCTGACTATGCTACTGAGGCATGTGGTCACTCTCCTGCCAGCGCTGAGCATGAGAGAGCTAAATAAATCCCCTCTGTTATCAGAGGAGAACAGGTACAAGTAGGTCTCCCACCGGCAGGAAGAGACAGCTAGGACCAAATTCCTGTCTTGAATGCTGATTGCAGCACAGGGGGAAATAACCCAAACATGCTGTCCATCAAGCAAGCAGTATGAAGGCCAGGAATATCAAGACAAAATCTCCACATTGAGACACCTGTTGACCAAAGTTGCTCCGGAATTGGCTTGCTACTTACTACTCAAACTTGGTACTGTGTGAGGGTAAGAAAACCACGATTCAGGCAGGCCAAACTACATGCATGGGGAAGCGCTATTTTGGGGAAGGCATCTTGCTTCTAGACTGGGACTTTTCATCAAAACACCCATCTGAAAAAGACTGCACTCAGGTGAAAAAACCCTGGTTGAAATTTTACTTGTCCCAAGTGAGGCAGCAGAGACATGGCCCTCTCATAGCCTCCACAGCACTGTCCTTAGCCACGGCACTGGATCTTCTGGGCTGCAACCAATGGGTGTCTTTTTGTCGCCCAGTTTTGTGGAAACCCCTCCAGAGAAGTTGTGTTCAGCGTAATGCAGAAGACGACATTTTTTATCATAGAGCATTTGTAGGGAAAGGAAACAATCTCTGGCACAGGTCATCTCCACCAGAAAGACTTTCCCGAGAAGAGACATGTAAAGCTTGTCATGTGCTTTGCCACATCTAAGCCAGAAGTGCTCAGTACCGTTTAACTAGAAGGCAATGTGGCCCTGGGGCCTTCTTTCGAGCCATCGTTCCCTCTGCTTCACAGGCTTTCTCGACAGATGGGCCATTCACATCTTCTGGCTTTCCAGTCACCCTACAAAGGCATAAAGAACCCATGGAATCTTTAGAATATAAAATAGGAAATTACCTGTTGAAGAAGCACAAGTTATAACCCGGGATCACTGCTACCAAGGCTAGGGGAAGTTTCCTAATTGCAGAAGGAACAGGCAGAGGTTCAGTGATGCCAACTCAATAGCCCCAAGGCAGGTTATGGGTGCTACCATACTGAGCAGCAGTCTAAAATTCCCAACCATTCAATTATGTCTTGAGCATAAATGGGAATAATGCAAAACTGGTAGGCAACGAGTGTTCTTAAAGGAAGTGCAGAAAATTTGGACTTCTTTGGAGGTTGGCCATTGGTGTTGGAAGTTGATTTGGTTCAACACTCACTCTCCCTGTTCTTGCACAAGGGGCACACTCCCTTCTAGATTGTAGATAAAAAGAATAAAAAACCCACAAACAAACAAATGATTTTCCCTGGATGCTGCTGAATTCACCAAGGTTCTTCCAGCTCCACAGGGCATGACAGCAGGGCAGTATTCCCAGAAGACAGACAGTAATTGTAGTAATTAGGATTGACTTGGACATCTTTTGTAGATTTGGAAATTTTCTTGGTACTACTACTTCCTGTGTCTGTTGCAAAAACTCTGTTGTCTCCAGAAGCACTGTTCTCACTTAATTGCTTTACTGGGAGCAGAGTAGAGAAAGTGGGGTGGGGGTGGTTATGCTTAAATGGAAACCCATTTTCCTCCTCTTTCCTTTTGTTTGTGGTCGATATTCAAAATATCCAATACCCCACTCTTTCCCTAATATTATCAGTTCCTTTGTGGTCTGCCGATGTACAGGCTGGGGATCAACAGCTCATTCCCAGGAGCAAAATGATTCAGCAGAAGAGGAATGAGATAAAGACAGATTAGGTATGTTTGATCTCATATTAGCAGTGGCAATACTTGCACAAAGGAGACATTTCTCCTGCCAAGCACTTACTTTCTTCTTAATTCTTGTCAGAATATCTTCCAGGTCACGGGTAGAAACAGATTTTCCAAAAGCCTTTTCAATTTTTGATGATTCAGCATCATTTTCACCATCTCCTGTCCATAATGCCTAACACAGAAAGAAATAAAAAGAAACAAAGAAAGAAAGAAAGAAAAAGTGAACAAACAAAAGAAGAGTGTTAACAGAATTAGCTGATACCTTAAACTCAGCAGCTGCCATACTTGCATGAGAAGGCATTACCTACTCAGCAAAGAGAGAGATTTACCTCCACTTGTCACTGCACAGTGCTGTCAGCTGAACACAAGAGGCAAGAGGAGAACGTGGGGCAACAGAAAAACACCAATTTCACTCTGAAACTGTGGGAGCGCTTCTGTGGATCAAAGATTCCAGGGAACAAGCAAAACACCTCTGCTTTGTTGTCAGAGCTTATCAGCAGTGTCTTGCTGCCATTGCACAGTAATTTGCCTTTCTTTAATGTGCAGGGAAGCCAGGACCAAACACCTCATGCTTGCTTTTGATCATTCTATACTATATGTATGCACAGGGGCAGCTAGTTGCTCATGTGTTCTTGGCAGCTCTTAATGGGAATTTAATCATCAAAGGGGATTTTGGTGGTTTGGGTTGATTTTGCCACTAGGAAACCACAGTTTTCTTCAAGAAGAAATTTGGAGGTCATTCAGCCACAGATAACAGCATTATGGAAATCTGCAGAAGAGGTTTAGAAAGACTGAATACATTGGCTAAAGACCCCTGGAGTATTTCTAGGAAAGTCTTAAGCTAATGAGAAATAGATGTGTGGGATCCTTCAGTGATGAACATTAGCCAACATTTTGGCTTTGTGTTGTGCACCTAAGGCCAAACAGAACTGTTTGACTGGCACATCTGATGGCTCTTTTGATCTCAGGAAAGAATCATTCAAGTCCCAGGAAGCTGGCAATGCTCCTGCTTGTGGGACAACCTCAGGTTCCCCAGCAGAGTCATTTCCCCAGACAAGCCGGGGCAGTGGTCACAGCACCAAGCCTGACAGAGCTCAAGAGGCGTTTGGACAATGCTCTCGGGCACATGGAGTGACTCTCGGGGTGCCCTGCACATGGCCAGGAGCTGGACTCGATGACCCTGATGGGTCCCTTCCAACTCAGCGTATTCCGTGACTCTATGAACCTCATCCACACACTGAGGGAACTTAATATTTCCTTTAGCTTCCACTCTTTTGTGGCTTTACCCTTTACAGACAGACATCAAACAGTTTTCCTGTTTTCAGAGGTGAAATGAAGATCATTACCTTGTGTCCTTGTGACAGTCCTGAGCAAGCGTCCCTGCCGCGTGCGCCAGCCTCTCAGCCCTGGGCGTTCCTGCGAGCTTCTTGCCTCCAGTTTTCTCCATCAAGGACAGGAGGAGTTCGGCCGCACACTTCCGCACCTGGACGTGGCGGCTCCTGGGAAGAAGAGAGCGAACACTGGGGCACAGAGAGAAGGAGGGACAGCAGCGCAGGCCTTGGCCAGAGCATGCTCCCTGTCATTGCTGGGGAAGGAGGCCCGGGTTCTCCCTGCAATTTGGGACACCTGAAAAGGTTCTGTCCTCAGATAAACACAAAGTTAGCATTGTACAGAAGGACTGCCTGCAAGCAAGAGCGAGGAATTCAGTCTCCCTGCACTATCTGATACTCAATTTCTTTCCCCAAATTTACTCTGAGAAAGAGGGAAATTAAAGACAACCCACACTGACCCATCAGAGGGTACCCACTACACAGACAGCTGCAGCAGAATTGAGGCTATTTACACCCATTTACCCCCAAATCTGAAGACCTTTGGGAAAACAAATGCAGCGAAAGCACACTGTGGGACACGAAGTCGCAGAATATCGAGCACTGCAGCCGGTTTCTTCTGGGAGGCTTGGCAAGAGATATATCTGAACGTTTCACCCTTTTCCAAAGCTGAGGAAAGGGTGGCAGTCAGTTTAGTCAGGTTGTCCTGTTCTAGAGAGTGTCTCTTGGGAACTATCAGGCCCAGCACCAACACTTAAGGCAGCATCTGGTTCAGCTGTCCCATGGCAGTGGGCCTGTGAAGGTGCCTGTACAGTGATTCATCATCTCAAGGCTAACACGAGGCATCAGTTTGAATAGAAAGTAGGGCTCTAAGGCCAGGACAGTCATACAAGACTCCTCTTGGCAGGAGCTGCACCTGCTGTGCAGGCTGTGCCACACCCAGCACGTTGTCCCCCATGTGCTCCATGCCCCAGCAAGTACCCTCCTTATTTCTCAAGTGAATGGCATAACGAGGATGCATGGTTTTTCCCAGGGCCTCTGTGGTTAGGGCTGTGAAATATGAAAGAGTGCTCACAGCTGCAATTGCAATTGTCCCTCTTCCCACAAAACCACAAGGCTCTATCCTTAGCCTTTGCAGGCACTTTCATTTCCCCACCATTCACCACATCTAGGCACATCTAGGTTGATCGGAGAATCAAGTCACTGAGTTCACAGAAGATGCAGGATACAGGACTCTTCCCTCCCACCATTCCCATTCTCTCTCTCATCCCTTCCCCCACACACACAATAGAACGTGAAGAATATCTTTAAGAGAAGAAGAACCTACTGGACTCCACTGTCCATGAGAGCAGTCATTGCTCGTGCAGGAGTCACATTCTCCACCATGATGCCCAGGGTCTGACTGGCTGCTTTCTGAACAAACTCTGGGGAGTTCCACACCATCTGGAGAAGGACCCGAGCAACCTCATCCACCTCAGAGTCCATGTCCTTCTTCAAGGTCACAAAGAGCTCTCCAAGAGTGACGATTGCAGAGTACGACACCTTTGAGCGGAGGTTGGTCACCTGGGGAAGTCATGAGGGGAAACATAAGAATCACCTTGAAAAGAAAACCACTTGCCTTAGACAAAAGTCCCAGGAAATGACAACACTGCCTGCTGTGTCCAGGGGAACATAAAGCACAGGCAGAGCAGAAGAGCACAAGCACAGAAAGGCACTTGCTCTGGCACCAGCTTGTGCTAGGCCTCAGGCCTGCTTACTGCAGGCCTAAAGCATATTACTTCACATAAAGTGTTCTACTTAACTCTTCTATAATGTCCACTGCTTTGATTTTAGGCCCTTTTATTAGGAAAAGAAATCAATTAAAGCAAGGGCTGCTTTCAAACCATAAAGGTAAGAGTCATAAAGACAAAAGAGTCATTTGCTCCTGTTCGAAAAAGCAACACCAGCACTTGAAGCTCTCAGCTTGGAAACAGAAAACACCGACACAAGTCTACAGACTAATTGGCAGTGTTGAATTACAGCTTGGGCAGAGATTTGGACTGCAGCAAATAACATAATTAGTGTCTCAGTTTCTGCATTTGCACGTTGCATTATAATGGTGCCTCGCTCAAAGAGGAGAGTGTCAGATGCCCGCTACCAGTAAATACAGCTACATGTACACACAGATCCTATAGAGAGCTGACAGACGTGAGAAATATAAGGTCTAGAAACAGAAATGAAGGCAGTCCCTGAGCACACATGGAGATGAACAAGCACATATCTACTCTACACACCGTGTATGAAGCACGGAGGACAATTCAGAACAATGTTCTTACCTCGTTGGTAAGTGCCAAGCAAACCTCACGAAGTCTACAAAGGAGGACTTCTGAATGGGACTCAGCCAGGTGTTTGATGCTGAGGAGTCCCTTCTCCTTCAGCTCCCTGAAAGGCAAGTACCAAAAAGACTGACTTTCTCTCCACCCAAGAACTAGGCAGCACCCTCTGAAATTACCAGGCTGGCGGCTCAGTCAAACAAAGGGAGGTGCTTTGCAAGCAGTACTTGATGAAATCGTGGAACTCATGGGCACAGGATGCTGTCAAAAGCATACACAAATGCAAGAGGCAAATAGAGGGGTTTCACAGTCTTTCTGAAATCTCTGGCCCATGAAGTCCCTATGTCACTGCTTCCTAGAAGCTGTGAGACCATGCCATGCTGCTGTTTCTTGTCATCTGCCTGTACCTGTCCCTGAGACACAGTCCCATCGGGCTCTTACTGGGGCATTTTCCTTCTTTGCCAGCCCCAGCAGGCAGTTCAGCAGTGAGAGTCTGCACTGGCACTCTGTAGCTGAGTTTCCACTCTGCAATCTAGGCCTGTCTGTCACCCACTCCACTCCACCTCACACATTCCCCAGAAAAGCAGCAGGATGCCTCAGAAGATTCCACACCAGGGCAAGGACAGCTGAAAGTCTGGCTTTTCCAAAACCCCCTACCTAAAACAACAGCAACATGTTATTTACAAGGTGCAGACAACTCCCTCTCTCAGCACTTGCTTTGTGCAGGACCTGAGCTACAGGAAGGTGTGTGACGCATCAGGGCTGCAGCGCAGGGCTGGCGACCGATGCCACGGGCATCCCTGAGTGTCACCCGGACCCCCCCACAGCTGCAGAAGCTCTCTGCACCTCACAGGGCACCAAACAGAAATGGGGAAGAGAAAGCAGAAGAGAAAGAGCAAAGCCAAAGGTGACTGCACAAGGAAATGCATCGTGGCAGATTTTTCATGCTTATCCCAGGGTGAATGGAGTCCTTATCCCAGTGTGAATGAAGCATCCAGCAGTGAGTGGATGATAACCCAGACATCAAAAAGACAACCAGTATCACCTAACATTTGTAGGGTTATCACCTCTGGGCCTCTACAGGCCTCCTTCTGTCTGTGTCTAAGTTTGGGACACATTGTGAGTATTGACAAAATACCTCAGGCCCATATGAAGCAGTGAGAAGGAAACAGTTGAATTCCAAAAGTGCAAGATTCCTAGAGGATTTTCTTTCTTTTTCCTTCTCTTCTGCATGAGCCCCTCAGGAGTAATGACAGGCTGAGGGACTCTATAGCACAACTCAGTCCATTTCTCAGAAAGAAGAACTCCCTGTAGCTGCTCCTGGGTCTCACGCGCAGAAGGTCACAGGGAGACCTGACTCCTGCCATTGCTGCCAGCAGTGGCACCAGAGACAAATCTTACTCAGTCCCACTGGGGCCCCCGAGGCACCAAACTCTACACTCAAACTGCTGCCATCTGCTTCTGGCTTCAGCAGCAAATCATCTTGTCCACAGCTTTCTCTCTTCCCTCAAGATTTCCTTTGCAGCTCCCGGAGCAGCAGGCAAAGCAAGGAAACAGCAACGGACCTGCTGCAGCTGCAGCACTGCTGCAGACCAAGGCCAGGAAAGGCTGCTCTCAAATCTTTGTCCTCTCACTGCTCTGGAGTGCTTTCACTAGTGCCCCTCGGCCCCTCTGGGCTGTTGGGCTCAGAGGCACCAGCAAGATACACTCCTAACTGCCTTAACGCTAAGAGGAGAGCAGAGTGAACGGGGCCTTTCTTACCAGTCATCGCTGCCTGAGCCAGGACAGTGCCTCGAGCAAGGATGCTGTGGCTTCCAAAGAGGCTCTGTCCTTCTGCCCCTTCCCACGGAGCGGCTCCTCTCGGCGCTCGGCACCAGGGGCCGTCTGGCGAGGTCACTGTAAGGAGAGGGTCCAGCCATGAGCGCTGCAGCCCCGGGCAAGGCGCCCCGCCATGGAGCGGCCTGCAGCCCCATCTCCAGCCACGCTTCCATGGGGTACAAACTGGCACTGGCTCAGAGACTTCCCTGCTGTCTGGCTCCTTGCTTTCTCCCAGCCCCCCCAGCTGGGGCACAGCTCCCTTGGCTAAACCTGGACAATTGGCCCCACACAGCGCCAGCTCCCAAGTGCCACAGGTACCACAGCCAGCGGCACGTTCCTGAGGCCGCAGAGCTCCCACTCCCTGCGAGACACTGCCCGCCAGCAGGACTTGCTACCCCAGGAGGGACCCCTCAGCTGCCTCTCTTGTCTCAGCGCCCTGATTTCCCCGAGCCCTGAGGGACAGAGGCACTCTGCAACTCCCTGAGGAAAGACCTGCGGCTGCCTCGCCACAGCACCAAGCCGAGCCTGAACAACCCAGTCCTGCTGGGCCGGCTGAATCCCCACGGAGCAACTACCAGGGAACAGCCATACCTGACCCTTCACACCTGACAGCGCCTCTGTTCCCATTGACTCCAAATATTCTAGACAGCAGGCAGCTGAGGGCATTACATTTTTAGCCTGCTATTGGGAAAGGAGTAGTTCATGGATTTTGTTCTTTCTAAGCATCATGTATCTTTACTATTTCAGAGGTACACACTGGCTGTATTTCAAAGATGCTGAGGTGAAATTTAGTTGTCATCAAATGGACTTGTGGTGCACACTGTGCAACGCCTATGCTTTCTCTTGTGGAAAAATGCAATTTCCAGTCTCGATGGTTGATAAAAGAGCCTTCCAAATGCAAATTGAGGATAAAAATATGTAAATACAGATGCAGATTGTTGCGAGATTGCACTCTCTTGATAATCAGTTTACAAGGTAATGAGAAAATTCAGATGATAAACGCATTTCTTATGAAACCCATTGTCATCAAAAGCACTGTCAATCAAACATTTCATGTCATGCACTCAAAAGCTCATTTTCGAATGTGTATATGAAAACATCTGAGCTGTCTCAAACGATGGGCTATAAATAGTGCTCAGAATGCAGATAGGAACATGCTCTAGACTCTGTATGGCCGCTTTGGTTATTAAACCTTGCATGTTCTCACACAGTAATGCCGAGGCAAGCATACATCAAATATTCTAGATAGGGAGCTAATCTAGGAATGATCACTGGTGTACCCTGTCACTGACATCAGTGATGTCACTGCAGAAGGATGTCGCTATACACATCTATATTCAATATGAATGGGGAGCCACATCAGGCTAGTTCTGGTCAATTCTGACCATGGAAGCAGCATCACTAGAAAAGAGCATTCAGAGTATCATTCCTTGCTCCCTTCTTCTATCTCACCCTACTTAGGATCACAGCACAGGCAGCCTGCCCTCAAAGGAGAGACAAGAGCCACTAGGGACTATGTGCTATGTATTTACTGTGGGCAGCAACAGCCTGGGAGCACCAGGCAGCCCCTCCTGGCTGTCACCTGCTACACACGGCCACTGTACTTGGGTGGGGTGACACAGGAGGCGCTGCTTGTTCCTCTTGGCATTGCAGGCCGTGGGATGGCAGCAGCGAGAAGCCATTGGGCACTTCTGGGAGCAGCAGCACGGCTGCACCAAGTGGCTGACTGCCATGCACAGACAACCCTTGCTGGGATAGCAGAAAAGCTGGCTGCAGAGCCGGACAGCAGCACAGGCAGAGGGCCAAGATGGAGAGTGGACAATTGATTGTGGTGGTACTCGTAGGTGCACAGTGAGCACACCCTGCCAGACTGCCCCGAGCTCATCCCTGCAGTTACAGCTGCCTCCTGGCACCAGTGCTGTAGTTTGGACTATCAGGATGGGCAAAAGCCAGAGCTTAGGCCTTTACCACTACTTTATTCAGCTCAGCTTTCCAATGGATCTCCAAGAACCAACTGCTCCAGTACTACTGAGCTGGAGTACCTCAAAAGTAGATTTGCTGTTCATTCTCAGCACAGGCTATGGACCCAAGATCCCAGCTGTGGTGGCTGAGGCAGGAGGCAGTTTGTGCTCCTTGTGCAAGGAAAACCCGTGCGGGAAAAAGCTGCCGTGGGGCAGGCTTACCTGAGGAGTTGCGTGGGAAGCTGCCGTCCCCATGGGTGATGGGCTTATTGGGCAGTAAGGGCACGTTGTCCTGCTTCCTCAAGACCTTCTTCTTCAAGGCACTACCAGGGTGTTTTCTCTGCACATTGGAAGCTGTGCCATTGACAGGTGGTAGGCTAAAGCCTGCAGGGACCAAAGAGGAGCTTGGAAGTGGAGGGTGACAATGGAAAGGGCCACAAAACTTTCTGGAGCTGGGTAACGTCTCTTTGTTATCCCAAAGAACTTCAAGTATAACAATGGCACACTACCATGGGACAGTGATCACAGAATCACAGAATCCTAGAAGAGTTTGGGTTGGAAGGCACCTTTAACCACCATCTAGTCCAACCCCCATGAGCAGGGACATCTTCAACTAGATCAGGTTCCTCAGAGCCTCATCTAAACTGGCCTTGAATGCCTTCAAGGACGGATCAACAACAGCTTCTCTGGGCAAACTCTTCCAGCGTTTCATCCCCTTCATTATAAAAAATTCTTCTTAATATTGAATCTAAATCTCTACCTTCTTCTGGTTTAAAACCAATTGCAGTGATGCTTCCCGAAGAAACAAGGAAAGCCCAGTATTGCTTTTCTTTTGTTTTCCTGTTTCAGAGGCTGGCTGGGGAAGCTACCAAAAGAAAGCGCAGAGAACCTTGCGAGATGCCCTCGGGCTGAGTGCTGCCTCCTGAGGTCCCTGCTGCTGCCCTGGGGCAGCGCACACAGCACCGCAGTCAGAGCCCCTGAGCCGGGATTCAGTCGGGAACGCTGCTTGCTCCTGGGGCTACAACAGAAGCACTGGCTCGGGGCTTCAGCACAGCTCTACAGCGCCAGCTCCTCAGCAGGGAGTGGCGGGAGAAGGATCTCTGGCGTTTTCATTAGAAGGAGCTGAATTTTGTTTCTTCCAGGTTGCACCTTGGTTGAAAAGCATTCTTTTGGATCGCTTTCCCTGGAGGCTGCTCTCCAGGAGAGAGTCTGAAGCCCCAGTGTACTTTGCAAGACAGAATTTTCAACTCTGAAGGACTTCAGAGGGGAAGGTGGGAAGCTGATACTCTGTTACTGACTCAGTGAGGCCGTGGGCAAGACACTTCATGCCTCTCTATTTTCCTTTGGGGACCGGAAATAAATCCTATGCAAACTTCCACTCAGATGCAAGTGTAACAGCCCCCAGTCTGATGGCCACACTGTGCAAAGGGCAAGCAAGTGATCAAAAAGGACCACAAGTGTAGCAACCACTTACTTGCTTCAGCTGCATCCCCGGGGTCAACTGTCTGTGGAGGCAGCTGCAAGGACGTTTCCTTTTCTCTCTTTTTCTTGATCTCTTTCTCCAAAAGTTCCAATTGCTTCCGCCCTAAGTTCCTTTGAGCCAACTCGCACAATGCAGCACGGACCTAGTTGCAATAGAAATACATCACAGACTGTAAGCAGAGACACACAAACCAGACACAACATCTTATCAGGAGCACAGTGTCCATAGAGTGCCACAGTCTTTGATGCAGCTCCATGGACATTCCAATAGTTTCCGAAGAATGTCTCCGGTCCTCACCTTGGCAATTACACACAGTGAGGTGGAACACTTTATTGCCACAACATTCCACTGCTCCAATGTACTGTTTCTCAACCTAGGTCAGGAAGCCCTGCTTGACCCAAGAAAATCACAGCAGTGCTCCAAGACAGATGAAGAGCTCACATGACCAGTGAGCAGGCAGTTCCGTTCCTACAGGCCATGGCAGGAGAATAAAAACCATGCGCAATACGCAGCAAGGAGGGGTAATTAGCTGTTGCTTAACACTCATGGCCAGGAATTGCAGCTCTTTCTCACTTCTGGCTTCTGAAGGACTCAGCTGCTCTCTGAGACCATGAGACCAAAAAGAGGAGTCATGTGAAAACAAGTTGCAGAAACGTTGATGTTAATGCGCAGAAAAAATGAGAATGAGAGGGCTGAGATACAGCAAGAAAGGTAACCAGGAAAAATCAAACTCTCCCATTTTATTTTGCAGCCTTGCTTACACTCAGCATTAGAATCCTTGCTTCTGTGCTTCCGAGGATGCACTTTGCCACGTTCACTGATGTGTAGCTTGCTCTGCCATTCAGAACTTCTCTAAAAGGGCCTTTGCACAAAAAGAATGCTTCTGGCATGACCTTAGCACCATCTCCAAACCAGTGACCTTGGCACCACCGGAAATAGCCAAGCAATTGCTCTGTAGCTGTCAAATACATTCCCAAGAGAATCCCCATGCCCCAAGAGTGGAAGACTATGATTTTCAGGGACATTGTGGGCCAAGCAGTAAGCAGTCCCTGGAAAGGAAGTCTGCTCATCCCTGTCTTTATCCCTCACCTTTCCAAAGCCATCCTTCAGGGCTTCGTCACTCGTAAGGCCAGGACCGGTGGGATGATCCGTCTGCTTGGCCTGGCTCAGTGGGAGGCCAATTCCTGTTAATGGAAGCAAAGGTTCCTGTAAATCTCTGGCACACCTCAAGCCAACATCTTCTTCTTTCTGGTTCCTAAAAGAACTCCCATGATCTAATACCTGTATGCATTTAGACTAACATTTTCTTCTCTTTGTTGCAATATTTTAGAGGACATGAAAAAAAAAGCTTAGGATTGCAGGAGTGTTAGCCAAACTTCAGTTGTGTTCTTGAAACTGGATAATTCGCTTTCCCCAAGGATTTTCATTCTAGACTCTATGAGATTGGGCCACTTTTGGCCAGCCTGACTAAAGGCTGATTTTCTTAAGGGAAGTAGAACAATGTAGCTCATTCTGAAATACTGTCCAACGGAGCTGTAAAAACTCAGAGAGCTAATCCTTCTA
The DNA here is from genome assembly GCA_014706295.1 of Lycocorax pyrrhopterus obiensis. Lineage (NCBI taxonomy): Eukaryota > Metazoa > Chordata > Aves > Passeriformes > Paradisaeidae > Lycocorax > Lycocorax pyrrhopterus. The sequence continues at coordinate 15,271,350 of JACSVZ010000004.1, forward strand.
TACATGGCTTCACAGAGGATAAATCATGTGGCAGCAAAGTAGCAAAAAACCACTGTCTTAAATCAGGATTTTTTACCCCTGCAAAATGCTCAGCATAATAATACAAAAGAGTTAGATATGGGCTTTGAGGAAGGAGGGCTATTCTGGATGGCAGGCAAGGCCTTGGAAGACAAGAGCATCTGGGAAGTTGACAGGGAAACTACTGACTCCAGGGTAACCTCCTTGGGAACACTGCAGTCAGTCAGGCCTGCAAAGTGGAGACGCAAAATATAACAGAGGCCGCAATGCAAACTTAAAGCATCTGAAAATACGTATTTCATTGGAGAGATTTCCTGGAAACTTCTAAAGAGCTGCACAGGGAAACATGCTCCTGCCTGCAGCCCCTTGGGGCAGGCCAGGGGACACCCTGACCCACTTGCACAGAGCTAGCACAGGAACAGCCTGGCCTCTGGGCTGCCCTGGGACAGCAGGGAACCCAGAGCCCTGTGCTTTCCAGGAATGGGTCAGCTGCACATGCAGCCTCCTGCTCCTCTCCCTGCCCCACACCTGAGCAGCCCTACAGCTACACGGGGCACTGGGAGCAGCACAGCTCATTGCAGGGGCACACAGCAGGGCAGAAGTGTGTCCCTGGCAATGTGCCCAGGCTCTCTGGGCTGGCACAAGAGCCTTCCTCCCGCCAGAGAGCGGCCCAGCTCCCGCCTTACCTCTTTGTGAGGCTGAGCCATGCTCAGCCTTCACCTTGTCCTCCCTGGCAGTGATCCTGGGGGCAGCGCTGCTCAGCTGCCTCTGCCGGGGCTCCTGGGCCAAGGCCCCCTGAGCAGGCTGCGAGCGGAGACCTCCAGTGCCGAGGCCGGGCTTCCGCACATCCGTCTCCAAGCCGAACAGGTCAGCGAGTTTCCTTGGGAACAGACGCATCCCAGGCCCTATCACACACCA
>JACSVZ010000004.1:15277285-15337368 GCA_014706295.1 Lycocorax pyrrhopterus obiensis
GGAAGAAATGCTACTGACAACTGTTCCCTGACAGCTCTCAGCTGCTAACTTGACCTTTGAGGCAACACAGTTTTTGCTCCTTTCATTCCCATGTATTCTGTATTCTGTTGAGACATACAAAAATGGTCTCTCCGAAGAAAAGCGGCAAACAGGTGCCACACACTTGAGGGGCAGGAGATCTGCCAGGTGCTGCTCTTTGCCGCAGAAAAGACATTGCCAGCATCCAGGTGTCTTTGCCATGCCTTCGGACCACAGCTATAAATGCTGACCAGTACTGAGGGATGAGAGCATCTCAAGGCAGCGTCTGAACAGCTTGGGAGCTTGCCTGACGTCACACTGGGGAGATGTGACACCAGCAAAATACACAGCCCCCTCCTTTGAAGAAGGAACGGTGGTTGCACTCACCCTTTGCCAATAGTTTCCAGTTCTGTGTATTTAGCCTCAGGATCTCCCTCGCTCACCAGCATCCCTGAAAGAAACCAAAGGAAAGATGCTCACTTCACAACAGAGATCCCACCCTGCAGCAGATCAGAAAGGCAGCCCCACTCTCTGGGACACTGAGCCTTTTCTTCTCAGGCAGTCAGCAAACCACAACAACAATAACACTACAACAACAACAGCAGCAAGACAAGCAGCTCTGCAGCACACATGGCCTGCACAAAGCCTGACTGTCTAAACTAAAAGCTAAGTACATGGAGAATCAGTCAGAGGAGACACGAATCAGGAAAGAAACTGTAACCAAGAGAAGTTACTTTTGTCTATAAACATGAAGGGCAGCAGGAAGAACAAAACCTTCCTGGTTTTGGGAATAAACACTCTTACATTCAACCAAAGCTTTAAGCCTTGCAAACATAAAGGCAGGCATCTTGGGTTCTGGAATCGATTTTTATCAACAGGTGCCCTTTCCAGAACAGGAAGAATATTGCAAAGTGCTTCCAGCAGAGGCACGCTCTCCACCTTTCAGCACTTTGCCTAAACAATGCCTTTCTGCCTTTCAAGAGCAGCAGCTCATCTTATAACCCATTGTGATGGGCTTTAGGAATGAGGTGCCTCATCGTTTAGGACCAGGCTAAGTTCTGAAGATGACCTTGGCTCTGCCCCCCAGGAGCTGGGCCCAGAGAGCTCCTTGAGGCCCACTCATTCGCTAGGTCGCAGCCTCCTGCTCAGCCAGAAACAATCTCTGGTTTTTGCTTCCCTTTTGCGTAGAGGGCAGCTCACGCAAAGCCAAGCCAGGCCGAGCTGCCCTCAGAGGCAGGAGCACCACCCCGGTGCTCTCTCGCCACCTCAAAGCACAACAACAGGTCCCGTGTGGAGGCCTCAGGAGCCGACACTCGGCTGAGGAGGAACAGGAGGTGGGACAGCTCATGCTGACACACGCACACACAAGGCACTGCTCAGCAGACAAGGAATACACAGGACATACTCAGCATGGCCAGGCACTCCTCCTCTGTCTTCTCTTGCAGCTCCTCAGTGCTGCCGGAGGAACTGCTTGTGCTCCAGGTGCACGAGCTGCTCGTGCTCGAGTTTCCAGCTCGGGGACTGGAGACTTCTTCGGAGCCTGCAGCTGCAGCTCGTGCAGGGGCCAGGACAGAGGAGGTGGAGCTCTGGGACAAGAAATTACTTTGGGTCAGAGAGGTGCCTGGCAGAGATGCCCCTCCAATCCCATTTCAAATGCAAGCCCCTAGGAAGATGCTGCGGGCCACATCCAGGGCTCTTCACCTCTCGGCTTTTGCTGCCCACTTCTCCAACTCAAGGCGCAAAACCCAAAGGCTGCTTTTACACGAGGGACTAAATGACACCAAAGACACCTCTAACCAAAGCAGGCACTTACTGATGTGGGCTGCTCAGGCCGTGGGCTGACAGCAGGGGCAGGTTCATTGGCACCTTCCTCCTCTTTAGCCTCTTCCTCGGGTACAGAGGCAGCCAGAGCAGGTGCTGACGTTGCCCTTGTGCTCTGTGGACAGACAGCAGCATGAGGGACGGGGAGGAACCTGTCATGCAGAACCTTACGTATATTCAGCTACAGGCCCCGCTGTATCTCAGCTGTTCCTTTAGCTACTGACAGCTGCTCCGTGGAGAGGGCCAGGCCCCTCCTGGGGACAGTGTCTCCTCCATGCCCTGTGAGGCTGTGAACTGCATCTTTGCACTGCTCTCTTCAGCAGGGACAGGGAGCCTGCACAGTCACAGGGCACAAAGGGCCTCCCCAGTACCCTGGGAACATCCAAACACATCCTAATGCTACCTCTTGTCTCTTGCTAAGGCAAATTCATGGCCCCTGTCAGAATAGTGGGAAACTGATGTCTAAACATCCAAGTTCCACACCCCTTTTCCCGGGCTCGTGGCTGGGGGAAGCGCTCTGGAAGCACTGGAAAGATTCCAGGCCTCAGCATCTTCAGCCACGCACAGGAGGTGCTGCCTGATCAGAAACTTGCAGCTCTGCTTTGCTCCAGCCACAGGGCTACCCAGAGCTGCCACTTACTGATGCTGGATGCTCAGGCCCTGCAGTGGCAGCAGATGCAGCTTGGTTGGCATCTTCCTCCCCTTTGGCCTCGTCTTCAGGAAGACACACAACCAGAGGACGCTCCGAGGTTGGTTTTGTGCTCTGCAGAGAGACAGCAGCATGAGGGACAGGCAACCTTCTTTATACTCTGCTCTAGACCCAGATGCACTAAGGAGAAATCATCTGCAGAGAAATGGGATCCTCAGTTGTTCGAACTCAAGTAAAATTAGATGGGACTGCACTCTCTTGTACAGGAGAAATTCCATCACAGCTCAAAGCACCAAGCAACGTCACTTTCATCTGATTAGAAGCTCTGAAATGGAAATTGGAGAAAAAACAGGCAGGGATCCCCCTGCAACAGCTGCTGCTGGTGGCGCTGCTGCTGCTCCTGCGGCGAAGAGCCTGAACTGTACTCTCATTCGTCCGACCAGGCTGGCACTGGACTGCAACAGGCCCAGCTCACAGCTTGCTCCAAATTGTCAAATGCTACCAACGCCAAAGGCTCCTTTCCCACTCACCCAAGGAGCGGATTCTCTCCAGGCACGGGCGATGTGACCTGCAACACACGGGGGAAGAAGAACCAGGTGCTGTAAGAAAACCGCCTGCGCTGGACAAGCCCACCCAGAAGTCAACCCAAAGGCAGAGCATTTTGCTTTCACTACATCCCTCCAGCAGCATCCCTCCCTGTATCACACAGCAAGCAAGACAACAGCACAAAATACTGCCTTGTGTCTGCCTTTTGTCCTCCTTGGCCACTCAACCCATAGAAACTTGAGACTAAGAAAGTCCAAGTGGTTCTGCAGCAGTCAATGCTTCTGCCCCACCCAGAAGGAGCTACAGCTCCTCTCTTTCCTGTACTTCAGTTTTCTGAAGAGATTGCACGCAGCAATTCCCATGAGCTTGCTGAAAACGTTTCCCCAGAAAAGCTTCCCCCAAGTCCCCCTGAGCCGTGGTGGCAGTCCTATTGTGACACAGCACAGGAACAGCTCCTGGGTGCAGGAGCGTACAAGAACTCTTCTAAAAATATCTATCTCAGAGGTCTTTTCCAAGCTGATTCTGTGATTTCATCACAGAGCAAATGGCTCTTTTAGCACACAGGAACTGTCGAGTTCCACAGGCACATCCTTGAGATGAGGGAATGCAAAGGAAAAGATGCTTCCCCTCAGTCCTAGAGAGCAGCGCACAGTTTTTACAAGGATTCCTGCCAAGCTCTCCCCATCTTCCCATCTTGGAAGTTGTCTTGCTTCAGTCAGCAAACTGAGGAATGCCAGACTCCACTGCCACAGGCCTTGCCGGGGAGGGGGGAGCGGAACCCCTGCAGGCTACATTACAAATGCTGCCCACGCACCGCTGGCTACAGACACCCCCTTCTTAGCTGGAGCTGTTGACAGCAGCTTTACCCAACCAAAGGCATCTTCATGGCATTTTGGTTTCCATATGCTGCACCAAACAAAAACGTCCACTTACGTGCCAGGTGGGTGAAAAAGTACCCAGAATAAGCCACGGAGAAAGCCGTGCAAACTGCAGCACACACTCCCTCCATGGCTTGAGCAGTGCTGCTCAGGTTTGCGCCGGACAAGACCTGTGGGGAAAGCCAAAAAGAGTCAGAGCCCCGTCAGGGTGCAGCCTGCTGGCAGATACCTCCACAATCAGCAGGATCCGCCTGCAGTGAGCATGCCAGAGAGCTGCTCTGCACACTGAGGCCTTCCGTGCCTCAGCACAGCAACCTTGCCCTGACAACGCTGGCATGCGGCCGCTGACATCACAATAGCGGCTGCTGACATCACAATAGCGGCCGCTCTAGGCTGGTTTGTGAATTCATGCAGAGAACCAGACCTTCTCTACAGCTAACGCCAAAAAAAGCCTGCTAAGTTCTCCTCTGACACAAAGCAGCACAAAAAGCCCTCCTAACCCGTAACCTATTGCTCAAGGCATCTAGGAGTAACTCCGAAAACACACCAAGCCCCTATAGCCCACACTGAGAGGCTGACCACTGACAAGGAACCAGGATGTGAGGAAACCAAAAAAGACAACAGGACCTTTGGCCACTCATTCTCCTGTGGAAAACTGAGAAGGCTTTTTCCAGCTAGGGCTCTAAAATGCAGCAACAAAGGAAGTCACTCCTTCAATGATAGCTGGGGGACAAAACCTCAGGAAGCACTTTCGAAGACCTTCCTCCCCACATGTTCGCCACTGAACAAGGTGGGACACAGCCTACAAAGGGTAGGATTGACGGAAACATGGAAAGCCAAGCAACACATCCACTGCATACACATCATCCTGCTGCTACAGTGCTGTGGCATCTCCAAGGAGCCTTGCCCATCTGAGGTGCACCTCTGGGAGCTTCCCTGGGCACATCCATGCACCACAGAGAGCTGCCCGCTATGGATGTAAAGAAAGAAAGAAAAGAAAGTACCAACACGATGTGGGACAGCTCAGAAGGTGCTGCTAGGAGGAAAGCGGTGGGCCCAAATGGGCCGGTCCCAGCAAAACTGGAAGCTGTGAGGCAGAGACCAAATAGATCAGGTGCTGGGCAGGCTACAGGAAGGCAGGCTTAGGAAAACAGAAAAACCACCACCGTCCCAAAGTTTGGAAGCTTCATTCCTCTGCCTCTCACTTTTAAACCACTTGTTCTCTATTTCCCATGTTGTGGTTTAACCCCAGCCAGCAACCAAGCACCACACACAGCCATTCTGGCTCCCTGGGGAGAGAGACTGGGGAGACAATTGGAAGGGTAAAAGCTGGAAAACGCACAGGTTGAGGTCAACTCAGTTGCATAGGGAATGCAAAAGCCACACGCACAAGCAAAGAAAAACAAAGAACTCATTCACCATTTCTCAAGGGCAGGCAGGTGTTTTGCATCTCCATGACAGCAGGGTCGCCTCACGCCTCACAGTGACTTGGGAAGACAAATGCCATCACTCCAAATGTCCCCTCCCTCCTCCTTCTTGCGCCCAGCTTGAAATACTGAGCAGGATGTCAAATGGTCTGGACCATTCCTTTGGTCAGTTTGGGTGTCTCCCCAGTCTCTCATGTACTCCTGACTTCCTCACCTCTTTGTCAGTATGAAAAGCAGAACAGGCGTTGACTCTGTGTAAGCCCTGCTCAGTAATAACAAAAACATCTCTGTATTATCAACCCTGTGTGCAGCACAAACCCAAAATACAGCACCATACTTGACGTGAAAAAAATTAACACCCTATCCCATCCAAAACCAGCACATAGTGTTGTCATTATCCCAAGGACTTGCAGTCGAAACCATCCCATGAACCAACAGAATATCCTCAGGACACAGACACTATAAAGAACATCAAAAAGTGAAAACAATCATTAAAATGTCACAGACAAGAAAAACCAACCAGAAACCCCAAATCCACTCAGCATAAAATATTGAAGTTCATGAAAGAAGAGATAAGGTCAAAGCCACAGACATGTCTAAAAATAGATGCACCAATAGTATTCTGAAACTTCATTTTAGTTAGAAATAATTCTGATGTAAAACTTTCACTAGTTTTTATGATCTATTGAGAAGGCATATGATTAGTAGTTAAGAATTCGTTTTTAATTGGGTAGCACTGTCAGTTTGATTGTATAAAGAAAAATTACTTCTAAGCATAAGCCAAGATTTTTCATTTTATAATCAATAGGAGAGTGATGCATAATTAACCTTTCTATCTCCATAGAGTCTGTCAGGCCACAAGGACTATCCAAAATGACAGGTGGTGGCTCCTTTTTTCCTTTTATCTAGGGGAAAAGAAAAGTAGACATTGTGACACATGAACAACCGCCATCCATGTTTTGGAACTCTGTAGCAAACAAATGTATTTCCATTTACAGCATTGTTTTGGGGTTTTTGTTGTTGTTGTTATTTTGTTTTTGTTGTGGGGTTTTTGTTTGGCTGTTTCATTGGGTTTTGTTGTTGTTCTGGCTTGGTTTTAGTTTTGGATTGTTGGTGGGTTTTTTGTAACCTGTCAAAAATCCCTGTGGAAAAGAAAAACCAGGGAACAGAAAGACTTTTGGTGACCTTTTTTGACATGACACTACAAACTCTGAGTATTTTACTAAATGTTATTTGCCAATTTTGCATACTTAAACTGTACTTAGAAGTTCATTGCTAAGTTCAGCCCATCTGAAGCACATTTAAATTATCTGTAGTGTGGTGATGACAGGTCCTTCTAGTCCAGTATCCAGCTAAGAGGACCAACAATTTCTATGACCTGATTATGCCTTCCTAAATGGAAATTAGTTTCTACAGCCTTGCAGCTAACAGCACTTAAGGAATTAACAGGCCTCATGTTACGTGTTGAGAAGAACTGAGAATATAAAACATGTTTATGGTTAATGTGAACATCTCCACATATGATCTGAGTATTTTAATAATGCATTTTCTCAGCACTCTGCATCCTAAGATACCTTGACTTCACAAGGAAGTCAGAGTTGAAGCACAAAGTTTTTTGCCAGTTCTGAAAGTTTCCAATTTTATAATTCTGTGCAACCGAATGTCAAAATCCCATTGCAAAGTTATATGATTCTAACATAGCACAGGCATACAATAATGAGCAGAAGGAAGTGGAAGTATCAAAAGAGAAGTTTCTAGATGAGTTATTGGGTGGATAAGATTCTGAACAGGAGAAATTGAAGGTTTACGACTGTGTTGAATACATAATCTCAAGCACTAGCTGAACTCCAAACACAACATTTGACATGCCCTGTTTGTTAAAGTCCCTTGGGTGTTCTTTGAAGATGTGTCCACTGCATACTAGCACTCTAGCAAATCTCTCCACTAAATTCCTGCTGCTGCTGTATTTAAAAGGAACAGGCTCTGGGATTAAGTGACCTAGCATCCTCTCCACAAACAGATCTAAGGTCAGCAGAAAAGACTGCCAGAGTTTCAGGTTCTCAGCAGGAGTTTTTTGAAAGGCAAGTAGTGTTTGTGGTAATGAGGAGGACACCTAGAGAATTAGTTCTCTCTAATTATCTTAAGATGTCCTCAGCCTTAACTGGAATGCTGCTGCCAGAAACATTCTAGACCACACACCTGGGAAAATGGCATAAGGACACGGTATTCAAAGTGGGATGGGAAACAATAGCAACAGAGAAATCAGACAGATGAAGGGAATGACCCTATGTCAGAGACTGATGCAGTGCAATGATCTGGAAGGCTCAAGCTGTGGAGGTGCTGGCTACCACATGTTCCACAAGGGCTGTGCTTCAGCACATTCTCCCCACTGCCCAGAAGTCTTTGTCTTAAAGAATAGCAGCAGATTGCAAACAGGTGTCCAGGAACAGACTTGACTAACAGACTTTTCAGTCAGCTGTGTTAATTTTAGATTTTAATTCTAAATTGCCTTCGGAGAAAGGAGTACACAGCAAATTTGGGCCAGCCTTTTCTTTAATATCTCTGGACAGGTCTCCTAGTTAAAGCTGAGAAAGGTCAGGTTCAGCATGTACCATCTAGAATGGCTGTCCTGAGGTGAATCTTGTACAAAGATTCCTAAGCACTTCAGAGGATATGCTGCATTGGCCCACAGAGCAGAAACCTGATTGTTTAGAAAACTACTATAGATGTTCTCCATCTCTTCTGACATACTCAAAAAAACCCAAAAAACCCCCAAAATCCCCCAAACCCCCAACATTAGCTTTTTTGAGGGTTTCCCTAGAGTTCTGAACATAAGATTTAAAAGCATTGTCACAAAATCAGAATTGGACCACTTGTCCCTTATTCATAGCTGTGTTTTTGTAATGGTTGCTTCCATAGGATAAGAATAACATGCTTTTTATGCAAAAATATAACAGTATCAGCTTTTGATATTTTGGTATTTGAGGGAGTTTGTCAATAGCAAAAAACAGATTTACACCATGGGCAACATGGCCAAGTAAAAATATGGGCTTTTTGGAAAACTGAGGATTGAAGATAAGCATCTGCAAAGCACTGAATATTCCTGTGAAATTGTCAGAATTCAGTAGTGAGAGAGAAGAGAGAGAGAGAGGGAGAGAGAGAGAGAGGTATTTGTCCAGAGAAATGTCTTGTCCACAGTTCCTGGGTATGCATGTCTGATATAAAGACAAACTGATCCTCCAAAACTGGATAAGGCAAAAAATCAACCATACATGTGTCCATGCTCTTCTTCCACAGCTGTTAAAAGATGGAAACAGAGGCACTGTTCATGGTTAGACAGCAATAACTGTGTCATTTTAGACAGATTTTGATGTAAAAATACTGTATAGTGACTTTTGTCATTCCCATGGACACATCAAAAGAGCCTGGCTTTTATCTCATTGACCAACCATCAGAAAATCATTCCAGCTTTTTGTAGCTCAGTGACCACACTTTCTACCACATTCTAGTAGCATCTTCTTAGCAAGATGACAATTGGTTTTGCTCTCAGACAGGCCGTGTAGTTCTTCTCCACTGAGATAGGGTTTTCCAGGTGGCACAGCTGAAGTCTGTCTGTCATGGAATTCCCTAACAGAAAAATGTTACGAAGGAAACAGGGAATTTGTCCAGTGGCAGAAACAGCCATTCAGGGTTTAGTCTTCAACACAGGCAGAGTTTTTTCCATAGTGTTCACCACTTTTAATGGACAGAAGGCAAATATTTTATTGCCCCTTCCCAGAAGTGCAACATACTAACATCCTTACAGTAATGGTGTGCTCCTAATGTTTTCCTCTGCATCAGGAGGAAATCCCAGTCAGAGCCCAGTATTATCCCAGTCAGAGCTTGGATATAAAATTGTGGCTGGTACCTGACATGGGAGTACTTATCCATTGCACAGTGAACATTTTAAGCACAGGGCACATCTACTGAACATTTAGCAGTGGTTCACTGTGCTCTTCAAACAGTGCACCCACCAAAACAGGGACAAGAACCTTTGTCTGACATCAGAGTTTATTCATAACCAAGCTCAACAGCAATACCTCCAAGTATCTGTAAAACTTCTAAGGAGCAAAGATGAAAGCTTCCTGATATGAAAATCCAGTAAGATATTATACAGATTTCAAAAGTGATGATCTGCAGTTAAATCTGTTTTTCCATTCAGTCATCATTTCTAGATGTTCTCTGAGTTTCTGAAATATTCTCAGAAGTAAGGCTAGTGAATACTAGTGGTAGATGTAATTTTATCTTTTTTTCATCTGGTCAGGGAATTATTCTCTCCACAACATACACAGAGTAGAATACACATATTCTTTTCTGACTGCAGTGCAGGACTTGTGCGCTGCTCTGTTTGTACTTAGCATGGAGAAGGTAACTCAGAAAGACTCTGCCATAGTGACCCATCGTGAAGCTCTAATGGGGATGGATGGATCCAGAGCTGCCTGATACAGACTGACTGACCAAAAAAATCCCCAAAACCTGTGCTGCCTATACTCAAAGCAGAATTAGTTAATCTTACTTTAGTAAAAAGGCTACAAGTGCCAAGTTACTTTTGTTTACTGACAGAAGGAATGCTTAAGCTCTCAGTACCAGTTCATTTATTCCTCATCTGCTCTATTCTAAGAAACACAGCCATCTTCTCTACAATTCCTACCAATAGCATGGACGTAATGAAATACTAATGGTTTTGTTGCTTACAAGCAGGTTTGCTAAAGTAGTGTTGAGATCGAGGAGGTCTAGATACCAAAGCACAATCATATTTTGAGTGAAATGTGGATCCTTGCTCTCCTTTCTCAAGGGCATCTGAAGGGTGATTGAGAGCTTTGAGTCAGATATCTACATTCACACCTCAGCATCTAAATGCAAATTGTTACTGTTTTGGTCATCTTCAGAACCTTTGCTTGCCACAGACATAAACCAACGGTTCAAGTACTTTGACCTCCATAAAATATGCTGGGACTCTTTTATAGTTTTGTACAGAAACACTCATCTTGCGTTTTCAGCAGCAACTTATGGACCCCATGCTTGCTCACCTTTCTAAAATTAACTTGGAGCACTTGGTGATTCACTGCAAAGTACAAGTTAAAGTATTTATGTAATATGAAAACAGTAGACTGAACTCTTCCAGCACTTGTTATATGGACTGGCTGAAAGAACTCTTGATGTATGATGGACATATAAGTTGCTGAGACAATGATTTCAAGTTATTATAAGCAGCAGAAAGATTTGTGTTATAGCAGGATAATACAAAAGTAACTTCCACTTTCTGTTCTGCTTTTCAGCTATTTCAGAGCCACCATGAGAGATGCCCTAAATATTCAGAAACATCTCTTAAAGAAAAAAAACATAATACACTTCAGATTTTCACTATAATGTAGTAAATATTTTTAACATAAGGATTTAATGAAAATTATTAACTGTGTGATTAAGGTTAGCTGGGAATAATCCAATCTAATAATTATTATTCACAACGCTTTTCATCATGTTCTAAGCAGAAAACAATGAACCTTTTAGATTGCATCCTTTCGCACTTACTACAAAACAGAAACAAATTAAATGCCTTCAGAATGATGGTCAAACCAATAATAATATTCCTATAGGCAAAGAGGGGCAAGCGTTTTTGAGAAAAACATGGCACTAGAGTGAGTGTATTGGTCTTGCTTGTGTATCAAGTGCACATTATTAACTGCAATGCCTATTTGGAAACATAAAGCAGTATTTCTAAATGGATTTGGAAGTCTTAAGTGATTAGAAAAATCATCTCTACAGCTCAAATAAATTTTCCTGATGAGGTATCATAGCAACAGTATGCAACTTTTGTTCCACTAGGGAAAATACCATCTTTCTGGTGAACAGCTTAAATTACACATTCCTTACATCTTACCGTAATTTATTTTCTGAAAGGAAATTTTAACACTCGTGTCACCTAAAATGCATAAATCTCACAACTGGTTGTATGATCGCCCATAACAGAGGGGCCAGTGAAAAGATTTGCCTGCCTTGATTTACATCGAGGTATTGAAGAGGGTTGGTGTTTATTGGCATCCAGTCTCACTGAATTTGGTGAGAATAGTTCCACTGGCTCGTCTGTATCTAGCCCTGAGATTTTCACTATTTTACCACAAAGTGTCCAGCACTTGCTCTGACCCCAGGAGCCTGGTCCCACTTCCCTGTTCCCATACAGTTGGTGGGCTCAAGTGGGAAACAGAAGAAATGGGAAGAGCTCAGCTAGAGAAGGAGCTGAACCCGGCTGATCTCAATGTTCATGCACTTCATTTTTCTAAGAAACATTTTCTCAAACGCAAGAGTTTTTTTCTGATTAGGGAAACTGAGGAAATCCTGAAAGAAGGTCCTTAACCAGCTGAATTTACCACGACCTGGGATTCTCTCCTGCTGCTTTTCTGAGTCGTGATCTGTTGGTGACAAAGTGCTCCCCGCTGTGCCTGCAAAGGCAGCGGGGCAGCAGGAGCCGACGCAATCTTTTGTCCCACCCCCCTGATCTGACGTCTGGCCAGATCCGCTGTTTGCAGCACTGGCCAGTGTGGGGCACTTGGAAAGAGGCTGCTAACACTGTCATTTGTCCCAGCAGAATGTTTTTAAGCATCAGTCTTAACAGTGATTACTGCTTAGGGGTCTTACTTCTATAAGCACTTGAGTTATAAATCCCAAATGTTTATGCTGTGTAGCACTTGTCTATACTTAGCAAAAGAACACTTTACTTCAGAAGAAAAAAAAGCATTTTGCTTAATATTTTGTGCTTTGTATTCACTAGTCATATTATCTCTGTGAAGCTGTTCAAAGCACAAATGAGAATTCATTGCTCAATGATGCTTTATACAACAACTTCCATTGATTAATTGTGATTATGATCAGGATTTTTTCTCTTTTTAGTATTAAAGTACAAAAAAAAAAATCATGAGTATTAGAAGCTTTGGCTTGTAATGCTGTATGTATATTTAGTATTTCATTAGGTAAGCTCAGGATCGCCACAAATCCACTTTTGTTAGAAGTGAGTTTATTAAAGAGAAAACCGATTTTCATTCTTTTTAATCAATAGTTTTCACAATATAGAATAGCAGCACCAAGAAGGATGGAAGTGAACCTGTCATATCAGGAAGTTTGGACAAGATGGTTCTAACAAGTGCTTGAACAATTTCATCTCTGATTTTTCCTGATCTGTGTGCTTTTGTTCATGTCTGCAACTCAAGGATTATTATAATTAGGGTATTTATCTCTTTATGCTGTACAGAGAAGAGAAAAAAGAAAAAATAGGCATCCTTCAGAGAACTTTTCAGAAGCCTCATCCTGCCTTTTCTTCTTTCTTCTTTATTCATAGGAAACACTTCTATGGAATATTTGGGATTCTGATCCTATTTACATGGCTCACTCCAAAGTTTAGTTCCGATATTCTGCACCAACTTTCTAGTAACCCTCAGCTATTTAGTAAAAGAATAACTACACAGGAAAAATGCATTTCCTAAATTTCATTCCCAGAAATAGACTGTGTGTTTTTTAATTCTGTACCGTGTCTATTCCATTGGATTGCAGACTATGAATACTATTTAAATTCAGAAGAGATTCTTAAAATCAGATTAAAGTGTTTATTAATACTTCAAGCTGATCATTCTAAAGACAATTTTCACTGATTTCTACATAAAGAAGCTTATTCTTCTCAGTATGTTTCTAATTTGACCATTAAACTCCTTACATATATTACTAAATGAGACCTTAAACATGAGGAAATGAGTTAAAATTTTAATGATTTTACTTCACTATCTTAGTACTAGATGTTATTAAATCCTTGCTGCAAGCCCAGAGGAACAAAGTTTATTAAATATTGTGTTATTTATATTCCCTATTTTCTATGAGAAGAGTTCTCCTTTATTTTGCTAGTAATTCACCTTGCTGCTATAGAAACCTGGTTTGTCTAACATTTCAATTTATGGACACACACTGGAGCTTTTTTCCCCAAATAGAGAGCTATGAGACCCGTAAATTGATTTGGTCCAAAAACTGCTTCTAAAAGCTGAAGTTGACACCACCTTCAGAAAAGGACTGGTATGTGTTTTGTTGCCTAATGGATTTAGAATAGAAATTTAAATAATTAACAGTCTTGTAGACACTGTCAGATAAATGGCAGAAATGTAATTTACAGGTTATGTTACTCAGAATGAGACAGGGTAACAAGGTTTCTAAATTCAAAAGTGGTTGTATGTTGTAACATCAGTTCTGTGGGGTTCGCAAAGGCACGGGCTGTTGCCAGCCAGACTTGGAAGGCACCACCATAAAAGGAATAGGACTCCAACCAATGAGCACCCTGAAGGCCACAGCAACAGAAAAGCGCAGGCTCCCAAAAGATTGACAAGGGGGCGGGACTGTGCAAACCCATAAATAAATATGCTTTGGGCTGATGCAACCACAAGGGTATAAAAGGCAGGAGTGCCATTTTGTGGGCGAGCCTCTGGCACCCAGACACAGTCCCAGTGCTGTCCCCCTTTGCTTTGCCATTTGTTTATTGAGTTCTCAATAAATCTTAAGAACTCATTTCTGTATTGGATCTAGGTCATTTATAACATTTCTAAGGAAAGCTCAGGGCAGAACTTGTCAAAAGAGCATTGCCTGGGCGATGCTTTTAACATTAAATCTTTTCTCTGTGCTCCGTGCCTCACACAGTAAATATTTGAGGAATCAAGTTTGCTTCTCCAGAAATTCCTCCAATCGGTCAGTTTGCCAGAAAGAAAACACAGATTTGGGATGTGTAATCTCACTTTAATTCATTGTATAAAAAAATACAGGAGCGCTTCTTGTGAGCTGTGTGTCTAAACTAAGTGACCTTGCAACCAAGAACTTAGAAAAGTGGGGAGAGATGGAATCAGTGGCACAAGGACCTGCAGTGTGATTCTCCCGCAGGCCTGAGGAAACTGCCCTGTTCCACTGGGCTTGTTACACTACATAAAACTCATGCTTCAGGTACATTATCTCTAAGCTGAAATTTCAGGGCTCAGAAAAGCCTCAAAGAATTGACATCACTCAAATTTAATTTTATCCTCCCATCAAGTCTCTGACTGATGATAAACTGTGTTTGGCCTCCACAGCAGCTCCAATCCTGATGGGCTCTGTAGCGTGGTTGGCATGAGCATGTTTCATATAACATTCCTGTATGTTTGCTGCACTGGGAAGACATCATTGACATATTTCCTAGCTATTATTCCTATGAAATGAGACCTAGGAAGATATACCTGACTTCCTGCTTTATGTACTAGTCCCACTCACAGAGGGTCCCACGGAGAGCTTTGTCTGGAACTCAGCAGAACGGGAGAGTTTATAATCTTTGGAGAAAGGGGCAGGCAACTCAGGAGAGCTCTAAGGATGTCGTGAGGTTATGCAGGGACAAAACTAGAAGGGACACAGCCCAAGTTTAATCTGACTACTGCAGTGAAATCATAGAATCAGAGAATGATTTAGATTGGAAAGGACCTGGAAGACTCTCCACTTCCAAAGCCCTGGCTGTGGGCAGGGACACCTTCCTCTGGACTGGGTTGCTCAGGGCCCCATCCAGCCTGGCCCTGAATGCTTCCAGGCTTGGGGCGTCCACAGCTTCTGTGGGTAACTTGTTCCCAGTGCCTCACCAGCCTCACAGTAAAGAATTTCTTCCTAGAAACTTGCAAAAGAGAGTAAATATATTTCTGTAAATCCAAAAGCAACAGAAGGAGGGCTGAGGAGAGTCTCTGCCTTTTATTGGATGTGGGGGGAAACATAGAACAAAGCATGAGGAAAAGCCTGAAGTTCTTAATGCACTGTTCCCTGGGTGAAAACTGTCAGGATGGGCAGGCCCAGGGAGTGGTGGAATTAAATGGAATTAAATCCAGTTGGCACCTGGTCACAAGTGGTGTTCCCCAGGGCCCAGCACTGGGGCCAGTCGTGTTTCATATCGTTATCAATGATCTGGAGAAGAGGATCAAGGGCACCTCAGCCGGTGTGCAGACGATGCCAAGCTGGGTGGGAGCGTTGATCTGCTGGAGGGTAGGAAGTCTCTACAGAGCGGTGTGGACAGGCTGGATCATGGGCTGAGGCCAGTTGTATGAGGTTCAACAAGGTGAAGTGTCCCGTCCTGCACTTGGGCCACAACAACCCCACAGAAGGCTACAGGCTGGGGGCAGAGTGGCTGGAAAGCTGCCCAGCAGAAAAGGACCTGGGGGTGCTGGTTGGCAGTGGCTGAACGTGAGCCAGCGTGTGCCCAGGTGGCCAAGAAGGCCAATGGCATCCCACCCTGGGATATGCTTTAGCGGTGGCCTTGGCAGTGTTAGCGGTCTCAGGTTATTGTGGGGACTGTGTGATCTTAAAGGTCTTTCCCAATGGAAACAGTTCTGTGGTTCTAAACCTCCATTCCTTGTTTTGAAGGACACAGTCCCAAACAGACCTGAATTTGTGTTTTTAAGGAATTTAGCATCTACCTTTCCTTGAAAGTAAGAGGAATCAGGCTTTAAATGCTCCTGAAACACTTTTTTTCCTTGATCTTAAGCTGTGCGTTTGAATTGAGGTGCTTTTCCACAGAAAGGTTGGACAGAGGATAAATGCAGGCAATTTAGCTGCAATGGCACTTGTTTCATTTGCTTTTCTGCTTCCTTTTCCCATGAGTGGCAGATTTGGGAGTATTTGTCTTGTTCTTTGAGTTCTGGCCCAGACTTGCTCATGAACATGTTGTAAAATCTTATCTGCCCCTTTCTACTGAAAAAATCTTGCAGACTGCTGGGAATTTCTAGAGACAAGGCTTACAAAGCAGACCCCAGTATGATTAGCCCAGAGTCCCTGCTTAAATCCAGGCATGCTTGTATTAAAAAGGAGCAAACTCTTCTAACGCCCCACCCTCTTTTTTTTGTAGCTCCTGGGACAAGTCCTGTGTGCCATTCCAACTCTTTGTTATCAACTGTGTGATGTTGCTGCTGTAGCAGCAGCCTGAGTTCAGTGGGAACAACTCCAAAGCACCGTCCTGGGTCCCACAGCAGTGGGCACAGACAGAGACTTGCCTCTGCTGCCATAGGCATCCAGCCATGGGGAGAGCAGCTGCTGGGGCTTCCCCCATTCTGCCAACAGCAGTCTGCCTCTAACATGTGGACTGTATGGCCATGATTTTGACAGAATGTGGAAAATGCATCGTTTGAACACTTTTTATGTTGCTCTAACGTGACCTGACTGGAGCAGTTTGGTAAGCAGGACGCCCTGTGGTCAGGGCCATGGCAGGGATGGGTGGCTGTCACTTGCACAGGCAGTGTTATTTTTCCATGCAGGCTCCTGATGCTGCAGGGGAACGCACCAGCAGCTGTATCGGGCCCAGTGACCAGCAGCACATCGAGGAAACCCTTATCTGCACAGAGCCCGTCACCCCCTGTCTTGGGGTGACTTTATGACGCCGTATCCCCTATCGCCTTCTCTATGCCCAGACATGAATCTTGTGCCTTTCTGTGCCTCTAAACTGGGTACGAGAGAGGGAGGGGTGAGAGAAGCCAGGCGAATTCTTCGGAGGGGTCTGTGTTCAGGGACACACACACTCCCCTGAGTTCTGCTGCGGCAGAGCCGAGGAAAGAACTTTTCCTGCTTTTTGCCCAGCTCTCGGCTCTGTTTCTCAGGAGAGAGACGGAGAGTTAAAACTCTTTGCTTTTTAGCTAGCCTGCTAGCTGAGGCAAGAACTTTTCCTGGGACTTTGGCTTTTTCTTAATCTTCTGGAACTTTTCAGCAGCACCAGAACATCACTGGGAGACCTGCGCCAAACCACAGCTCCGGAGATAGCAGAGCCACACCTACAGAAGGACTCTGAATTCTACCGGGTTTTTCTCCACAGCGAGAGGTCTTCTTATTTAACATTATTCTTTTTTTTTTTAATGTGCCTGCGTGGTGCCCTGCTTTTTAAATAAATAGGTTTTTTTCACTTTCCTCCGAGAAAATTTCTTTCCAAACCTGGTGGGGGAGGGGCTGCTGAAGCCTGACTTCTTTGGAGGAGATGTTCCTTCCAGAGCGTTTCCCCTAATTTGTCTCAAACCAGGACACCCCCTTTGCTCCCCCCATGGCAGCACAAGACGATTCCGCCGCAGGTGAAGGGCTGCAGCAGACTGGAGACTCCTTCAGGCAGGACTGGTGTCAATCTCCTTCCTGCAGCTGTGCCTGGAGGATGTTGGCCTGCAGCGGCGGTGCCGATGCCCAGGAATGCTGCTGGGCTCAGGGAGGCAGGGTGTGTACAAAAGCTGCATTCAGAGCGCTGATCGCGAGACCCCAGAGCCGCTGGCAAGTGCAGCAGCTCTTCTTCATTCCGTGCAAGTGAGAGCCCAGCCTTAGAGCCTGACCCTGGGGACAGGGAAACGCTCTGTGTGTAGTTTTGAATTTTCAGGGACAGCCAAGATGAGAATTGTTTTGAGGCAGGTGATGTTAATGTTGGGTTTGGGTGTGCCTGCAGGAAAGAAAGCAGGAATAAACCCCTGCCACAAGGAAGGAGAACATTTGCATGGCCAATTTACACCCTGCAGATACACTGATCATATCGGCCCTCTGAATAGTGGGGGCATCTAATGCAGAGTGCAAAGCTTCTTTTAATAGACAGGAGAGATGAGATTTGAAGAAACAATTTTGCTGATGCAGAAAAAGGGATCAGATCCACTGGTCCCTTGCCTCAGGGTTAGTTCTGCCAAATCCTGGGCTCAGCTCCTTTGGAATGATTCCTTAATTGCTGATATACAGCTGGAATGCTGAATACAGCTAGGGAGAAGTATGGCCGAGTAAGCAAGGTGACCTTTTTGCTGGATTAATTGTGCACTAGAACTGAGCTATCTCATAAACCTTACGTGTCTGTCTTTTATTATTGACCGTAATGTTCTACAGGGGAAAAAAAAATCCTGATTTAAGAAAGTTATTCTTTTTTTTTACCACTTGGCTGCCACGTGGTTTTATCCTCTATGAAGCCATGTGAAGAATGATTAGTTCTCTGAGTTTTAACAGCTCTCTTGGAGAGCATTTCAAGATGACCTGCCCAGTGCTATTTCCATTAAGAAGATTTTGAATTGTCAGGGACAGCCACGATCAGAAATGTTTTGAGGCAGGTCATGTTTATGTTGGGTTTGGGTGTCTCTGCAGGAAACCAAGCAGGCAATAAACCCCTGGAAGAATGAAGTAGAGCAAAAGTGGAACATTTGGACAGGCCAATTTATTCCCTACAGATACAGGCTCCTTGAATAATGTGGACATCTACTGGGAAGTGCAAAGCTTCTTTTGCTTCTAACGTGGGGTGCCATTGGTCATGTGCCAGCACTTCATTTGTTGTGAACAGAATAAAAAAAATGCAAGAAGTGCAAAACCCAACCCAGAACTGAGTCTGAGTTACAGAAATAAAGTAAAAGAAAAGTAGCTTTGGAAAGCATCTTTCCTCCTAGACAGTGTCAAACCCTCAGGCCTGGCCTGGCGGGGCTTAGGGCTGGCTGACCTTGGAAGGGAAGGGAAGGGGATGGTGTTGGGATGGGGCTTTCGCGGCCATGGAAACGAGAGAACCACGGGCGAGCGTGTCACAAAGGGGCAGCCCCGCGCTGAGGTTGTGAAGGTCGCGGGTGACACGGACACAGCGGCAGGAGACGCGTCTGGCTCTGCCTCTCTGTGCCGACTGCTGGCGATTGGAGCCACCCGACCTTGTTCTAAGGCTGGGTACCAAGCTCCCGTCGCTGTCTACACCAAGAGCGTTCCCAAATTCAAACCCAGATACTTCTGCGAGGCAGAAGCACGGGTTCTACCATGGACTTCTCTGGAAAAGGAAAGACCACTGAGGAAAAAGGTGAGGATAGAAAGGAGCTGAAAGGCCTCAGCCAAATGGAAAAATATCCCAGCAGATTTCAGGGAAAACTGGTTGATGGTGGTCAGTGCTGGCTCTGTGTCAGAGTAGGTGGCTGACAGCTACAGATGATCCTGCAAGGGTGCCCAAGGCATCACAGCTTTCTATCATTAGTTTACTCTGCTTTCTCCTTTTTGACAGTAGCCAAATCACTCATACTGTCAGCCAGGACAGGGACTGTGGCCACAGCTGACCACAAATTGGACATGGTCATGAGATGCAAGGCCTGTTTCTGTCTTTGCCATCAATGTCTGGTCTCCCTAAAGATAAATATCCCGTTCTTCCTCTGCTTGCTGATCAGCTCTAACCCTGAGGATGCTATAACGGTGCTATAAAAACAGCAGCAAGGCCTGCCTGCTTGCTAAGAGGTCATTCTGGTTTGCAGAAATAGCAGTCAGGACTGGGTGGGTCTTTAATGGTTATTCACAGAAGCCCAGCCAAAAGAAGGAATCTTTTTTCTCCTCTTATCATTGCAGCTTTCCACCTTGCCCTTCAGGCTTGCTAACACAATACCGTTTAGAGCAACTATAGTGATGCTCGCTTCATGAAAAATAAAAACAAAGTGATCTTCTCAATAATTAAAAAACCCCTCAAGTGCCTCACCCATTAGATGAGTTGATTGTAAAGGTGGGAGTTCAACTGACTCACTTCTTCCCTTGTACCTGATCTACAGCTCGTTCTATGGACAAAACCTACAAGAAGAAGTGGATGGAGACCATGCCTAAGGAGGGCCCTGTGCGGCCTCCCCGCCCAGGTGCCCTCCCTCCCCTGCCTGGCTGCAAGGATGCTGTGCAGACCCCCAGGCTCGGCAGTGCAGGTCTCCGCTCGCAGCCTGCTCAGGGGGCCTTGGCCCAGGAGCCCCGGCAGAGGCAGCTGAGCAGCGCTGCCCCCAGGATCACTGCCAGGGAAGAAAAGGTGCAGGCCGAGCATGGCTCAGCCTCACAAAGAGGTAAGGCGGGAGCTGGGCCGCTCTCTGGCGGGAGGAAGGCTCTTGTGCCAGCCCAGAGAGCCTGGGCACATTGCCAGGGACACACTTCTGCCCTGCGTGTGCCCCCTGCAATGAGCTGTGCTGCTCCCAGTGCCCCGTGTAGCTGTAGGGCTGCTCAGGTGTGGGGCAGGGAGAGGAGCAGGAGGCTGCATGTGCAGCTGACCCATTCCTGGAAAGCACAGGGCTCTGGGCTCCCTGCTGTCCCAGGGCAGCCCAGAGGCCAGGCTGTTCCTGTGCTAGCTCTGTGCAAGTGGGTCAGGGTGTCCCCCTGGCCTGCCCCAAGGGGCTGCAGGCAGGAGCATGTTTCC
This sequence comes from Lycocorax pyrrhopterus obiensis, assembly GCA_014706295.1. Classification (NCBI taxonomy): domain Eukaryota; kingdom Metazoa; phylum Chordata; class Aves; order Passeriformes; family Paradisaeidae; genus Lycocorax; species Lycocorax pyrrhopterus. The sequence continues at coordinate 15,297,824 of JACSVZ010000004.1, forward strand.
CTGTGCAGCTCTTTAGAAGTTCCCAGGAAGTCTGTCCCGCGAAATATTGTAGCTTCAGATGCTTTAGGTTTGCATTGCGGCCTCTGTTGTATTTTGTGTCTCCACTTTGCAGGCGTGACTGGTTACATTCTTGCCAAGAAGTTTACCCTGGCATCTCCCTCTCTGCTCCTTCCCTCCAAGCCATTGCCTCCCATCCGGAAGAGCTCTCCTACCAAGGCAAGCAAGATACGCAGTGGAGAGCAGGAGAATGGGAAAAATGGCACTGGCTATGAAGATCACAGTGACAGCAGCAAGGAGCTGAGTTTAGAGGGAAAAAGACTTAAGGTGAGGAAATGAAGCTAAGTCCTGTGTGGTAGATTTTCAGTTTATGTGCTGTAGGCAGAGCCCTGAGAGCTTTTCCTGTGGTGTGAGCCCAGGGAAGCAGCTGAGCAAAGGGAGAGGCTCAGCAGGACACTGTGCCTCAGGCTGTCTTTGCAGTGGGTGTGGAGTGCAGGCTTCATGTCCTCAGGGTTTATCAATAGCAGGGGAGGTCTTTGAATGGTTTTGGGGCTCTGTCGTGGCTCCTGCTCTCTCTTATGGCTGAGCAAACACCAACAAGCAGTCAGAGCAGCTGAAGTTGGTCAATCTTGTAAACCAGTCCTTCTACATTTAGTAAATTACGGGTATCTGTGAACCATCTCTGTGTCCTGGTGGTGTTTTCTGTCAGCTGTGTCTGGTTTGGACGGAAAAAGGTGTTTGCTGGAACAGGCAGTCCTGCAAAGTCAGTTCCAGGTTGTGTCAGGTTTTGAGTTGTACAGCCATGCCCTTCTGCCCAGTTGTCATCTCTGATGCTATTTCTAGACTTCATCAGCTTCTGGGCAGCTTTGTGCTCTGGCATGGCTTTGTCCAGAGGGAAGGGATGGCAGGTGGCCACGGGGAGAGCAGCCCAGAGCCCACCCACACGATTGCCTTTGCAGCAGGGCCAGGACCTGCAGTTGTTTTGGCTTTGCCATGGGGTGCAGGAGGAGGCAGATGAACAACAGCTTTGGTCAACAGAATGTCCAACCAAAGGCTTGTGTACTTGATTTCAGCCTTGCTGAGAAAGGGCCCAGCGTATCCCTGGCAGGAACTGATCCTTCCACTGAAGTTTGAACAGCACCTGATTTGGCTCTTTAGCTGTGCCAGAAAGGATGGGATACTCAGCAAGGGTGTGCATGTGCCCCCGCTGCCTCCACCCCCCTTGCTGGACATGGCATGGGGGCCGTGGAGCAAGTTGGGCAGGCAGAGACCTTCCAGAGAGCAGCAGGGCAGGGAGCTGTGCTGAACTTCCTAAATGCCAGTGAGCCTGAGATGATGGATGTGTGGGAGCTGGAGAGCACCGAGCATCCCGAGAGCTCAGCAGCATCGGGGCTCAAAGGCTGCTGGGGAACTGTGCGAGGGAAGGGAAGCAGCAGCAGAAAGGAGGGGCTTGAGCAAAGCAGGTTTGGACATCCTGCAGAATGGCTTTGTGGGGACTTGGCTGGAGATCAGCACTGGCTGTTAGAGCCTTTAGGGACAGGGAGAGAATAGAGATCGCAGCCCATTCCCATACCATCCAAAAGGCCAGTGGAGGCAGTGGCACCTCAGAACATCTTGATGCCAAACATGTGGATGCCAGCTGGGAATGTAGCCACATTTCCAGTGAAGCGAGCAAGGGGATAGAGGTGGCAAATGTGGGACATGGTCTCTCCCTCACCACTTCCCTTTGCATTCCCTGTCCTAGGCCAAGCTGCTCCATCAGTGTGGCTTTTCTTTTCCTGCCAGGTCCCAGTCAAGAGCATGGCTAAACGTCTGCAGGCATGAATGGAGGCAAGGCTGGATGCTTGATCTGAGCACTGTGTTCTGCTCTTTCCAGGCTTCCTTGCTGTATTCCAGTGGTGGGGATATGAAGAAGGGGTCCTTGGGACAGCCTTTGATCCCCCCTATACGCAAGGCAGTGAGTCCCACTGGGAGCAGTGCTGCAGTGTCTGTCCCAAGCTCTCTGCAGCAGGATTTCCAAGAGTCCCAGGAGATGAGGTAAGCCAAGGTGTCTGCTGCTCCAGTGTGCTGTTCACCTCACTCTTCCCATCTCGTGAGGTTGTTTTCCACAGTCAGCTCTCCCATGTATTTAGGCAAACCTCTGTGTATTCCCCATTTTGCCCATCTGTGGTGATCCAGCACAATGGCAAACCCAATACCATATGCCCTAAGAGCAGAGGTGGTGACGGGGAAGAGGAGGCAGGGCTTAAGAGCACCTCAAAACAGGTCCTCTGCTGGACTTGGCTACTGATTCCCTCTGTAATGTTTGTGGTGTCATTCGGGAACTGTATTGCATGAGTCTGGATACTGCAGATCCTTGAATACTGTGATCCTTGACTGTCAACTTCTGCAGCCACGACACCATGTTAGGGCAAATATTGGCTACTGAAGAGGTGTCTGCAAATTCAGGTGCTGCTTCTGTAAATGTCAGGCGTGACTTCTCTGTGCCTGGGCCTCCACTGTGAAAGGAGAGCCCGGATAAAATTTGGGGTATAGATATATAATCCAAGTTATATTTAATATTTAGATCTGGGCTTAAGATCAAAGAGGGCAAGGTGCTAGAGAAGGGTTATAGGACTGTACCTGATGGAAAGATATTGGCTTGGATATGTGTGAGAAAGTGTAGGTGTCAAGCTTCTCCTAGTGACAAGAATAAAGAAGGAGTCACAGAAGTATCATTCCAATTGAAAAGCGTCAGTTGGGCTTTTAAAGTGCAGTTTGAATATCCTTGCCTAGCAGCTGAGTTGGACAAAGCCTTTTTCTCCTTGAAAGAGCAAGGAGGTGTACTGTCATTCTCAGGAGACAGCAGTGCTATGAGCACATGTAGCCCGAGACTGTCACCAGTGTAAGGCATGAGCAGGCAGAGTCAAGCTTTGGCAGCAGAACAAAAGTAGCTGCCCTCCAGACAGACTTGTGTCTCACTTAGCAGCTCTTGCTGCTTCACAGAGGCTGTAGGAGCCACTTGGCTCCAAAAGGAGAGAACTGGGCAGGTCTGATGCAAGTTGAAGAATGACTGCTGTGTTTCAGCCGGAGCTTGGCAAGCTCTGTGTGACTCCAGCAACTGAAAGCTTAAGGACAATTCATCAGCTTTGCATCTTGTTGGGTTTATGTGTTGCATTTCCTCCTTCATCAGAGTGACCATGCTAAGAAGGTTTGCTTCCTTTGATGCTGCATCCATTCCCTCCCTTCTCTTTCTACCTCCTCATATGTTCTTTTGTCCTCCATTTTGTCAAGGCCAAGATCCAGCAGCAGAAGCAAAGAGAAGAACTCTGAACATGCAAGTAAGTACAGGGCATGTCTGTCCTAAAATGGCCATTGGAATGCTGACCCAGGGGTGGCATTGTGACAGTTTGGTAGAAAACCATCCTGTTTTAAATTTCTTCAAATTCATGTCCCTTCCTTGATGGGCTCAGTGGACTCTCCCAGAGCCAGGTCCCTGGGAGCGTGCTCTGATGGTGCAGTGAAAATTACTCCAGGAGCTGGAGTGGTACCTTGGGGCTTGGGAAATGCACCACAGGAAAAGAAAATATTCCTCTCCATCCTGCACATGCCTTTTATCTCCCTGCACCCTTTCTTATTTCACAATTAGTAGGGAAAAAGAAGACATTTAGCATGAAAGGAGAAATGTTCCCACTCCTTCCTCCTGCCCTTGAAGGAGAAAACCTTCCCTTGGGGCAGTTTCTGAGCTGAACCCTTTGAGATCTGAAGGAGATTCATGGACATTGCCAGGTTTGGCACTGGGAGAAACAGGGAAACCTCCTTGGACAGAAAGGCCTTGTGAATATTCCAGTTAAGGAGAAGGAGACTTCCAAATGGATGCAGCCTATGCAGGATCAGAGTTTGTCATGCTCTGACAGCACAAGCCTAAAGCCACCTATGGCAGGTTGACGATGACAAATCTCTTGCCCGACTCTCTCTGCCTGTGTCAGTATTGCAGGCTGAGGCTGGGGGAGGAGATGCCTTCTGCCTTGTCCCCTCCCTGCCTTGCCTGCTCCCTGACAAGTAGAGTAGTGCCAGACAAAATGCGGTGTCCGGTGCATCTGTGTCAGCCCGTGCTTTCAAGTTCAAAGCCTCAGTGATGCTGTTGTTGTTCCTTTGCCATCTCTGGGCATGTAATGATAGGAGAGATGGGATTTGGAGAAACAATTTTGCTGATGCAGAAAAAGGGATCAGATCCACTGGTCCCTTGCCTCAGGGTTAGTTCTGCCAAATCCTGGGCATGGCCCCTTTGGAATGATTCCTTGATTGCTGATATGCAGCTGTAGTGCTGAATACAGCTAGGGAGAAGTATTGCTCAGTAGGTAAGGTGACATTTTTTCTGGATTAATTCTGGCCTAGAAATGAGCTATCTCATTAAACCCCACCTGTTACGCTTTTATAATTGTCCTGACCATTCTACAGGGGAAATAAAATCCTGATTCAAGACAGTTATTCCTTTTTACCGCTTGGCTGCCACATGATTTTATCTTCGGTGGAGGCCTGTAAAGAAAGACTAGTTCTCTGAGTTTTAAAAGCCCGGTTGGAGAGCATTTCAGAATGACCTGCCCCGTGCTATTTCCATTAAGAAAATTTTGAATTGTCAGGATTAGCCAAGATCAGAAATATTTTGAGGCAGGTCATGTTTATGTTGGGTTTGGGTGTGTCTGCAGGAAAGAAAGCAGGGAAAAAACCCCTGGAGCAAGGAAGCAGAGAAAGAGTGCAATGTTTGGATGATCAATGTGTTCCCTACAGATATGGGCTGCTTGAATACTTGGGACACCTACTGGGGAGTGCAAAGCTTCTTTTACTTCTAACAGGTCCTGCCATTGTTCACGTGTCAGCACTTCCTTTGTTGTAAAGGGAAATAAAAACAACCAACAAAACCCAACCCAGAACTGAGTGGGAGTTACAGAAACAAAGGCCTTGAAAACTAGCTTTGGAAAGCAATTACTTCCTAGGTGGAACTGTCAAATTCTAGAGACCACTGTGGGTTGCCAACTGTTTGGAAGGAAAGGGATCCCAAAGTAGTGGATGAGCAATGAGCTGGACATAAGCAGAGTAGCAGAACCTCTCTCTCCAGCTGGCTTGCCAGCTCCATACTGTTCAGAGGAATTACAGTGATGCTAGTTTCATGAAAAATATAAACAAAGTGATCTTCTCAATTATTAAAATCCTCTCGAGTGCCTCACCCATTAGATGTGTTGATTGTAAAGGTGGGAGCTGAACAAACTCACTGCTTCCCTTGTACCTGATCTACAGCTTCTTCTATGGACAAAACCTACAAGAAGAAGTGGATGGAGACCATGCCTAAGGAGGGCCCTGTGCGGCCTCCCCGCCCAGGTGCCCTCCCTCCCCTGCCTGGCTGCAAGGATGCTGTGCAGACCCCCAGGCTCGGCAGTGCAGGTCTCCGCTCGCAGCCTGCTCAGGGGGCCTTGGCCCAGGAGCCCCGGCAGAGGCAGCTGAGCAGCGCTGCCCCCAGGATCACTGCCAGGGAGGACAAGGTGCAGGCCGAGCATGGCTCAGCCTCACAAAGAGGTAAGGCGGGAGCTGGGCCGCTCTCTGGCGGGAGGAAGGCTCTCGTGCCAGCCCAGAGAGCCTGGGCACATTGCCAGGGACACACTTCTGCCCTGCGTGTGCCCCCTGCAATGAGCTGTGCTGCTCCCAGTGCCCCGTGTAGCTGTAGGGCTGCTCAGGTGTGGGGCAGGGAGAGGAGCAGGAGGCTGCATGTGCAGCTGACCCATTCCTGGAAAGCACAGGGCTCTGGGTTCCCTGCTGTCCCAGGGCAGCCCAGAGGCCAGGCTGTTCCTGTGCTAGCTCTGTGCAAGTGGGTCAGGGTGTCCCCCTGGCCTGCCCCAAGGGGCTGCTGGCAGGAGCATGTTTCCCTGTGCAGCTCTTTAGAAGTTTCCAGGAAGTCTGTCCCACGAAATATTGTAGCTTCAGATGCTTTAGGTTTGCATTGCAGCCTCTGTTATATTTTGCGTCTCCACTTTGCAGGCCTGACTGACTGCAGTGTTCCCAAGGAGGTTACCCTGGAGTCAGTAGTTTCCCTGTCAACTTCCCAGATGCTCTTACCTTCCAAGGCCTCACCTGCCATCCAGAATAGCCCTCCTTCCTCAAAGCCCATATCTTACTCTTTTGTATTATTAAGCTGACCATTTTGCAGGGGCAAAAAATCCTAATTTAAGACATTGGTTTTTTGCTACTTTGCTGCCACATGATTTTATCCTCTGTGAAGCCATGTATAGAAGGATTAGCTCTCTGAGTTTTTACAGCTCCGTTGGACAGTATTTCAGAATGAGCTACATTGTTCTACTTCCCTTAAGAAAATCAGCCTTTAGTCAGGCTGGCCCAAAAGTGGCCCAATCTCATAGAGTCTAGAATGAAAATCCTTGGGGAAAGCGAATTATCCAGTTTCAAGAACACAATTCAAGTTTGGCTAACACTCCTGCAATCCTAAGCTTTTCTTTTCATGTCCTCTAAAATATTGCACCAAAGAGAAGAAAATGTTGATCTAAATGCATACAGGTATTAGATCGCGGGAGTTCTTTTAGGAGCCAGAAAGAAGAAGATGTTTACTAAAATCAGCATGAATTAGGGCAGATAAGAATCTCTGTCAAGAGTAAGCTCCATCTCTGCCCTTCTCTATCAAACACAGCGGCTCTCCAGCATCCAGGGGCTGAGGCCTTCATCATGCAGGAGGTTTCACTCTGCTGGCCAACAGAGTAATGCCGTGTCTGCTGCCAGCGCACTGTGGCAGTAGCCCATCCATTGGGAGAGGTTCTAGGCACATGTGCCTTGCTGCTCTCATACACAATCTCCGGGTCTTATCCGAGCTCTGCAATCTGGAAGCTGTCTTGCCTGTTGCCCAGCGTGGCGTTGTTGGGGGCTTGAGGTGTGCCAGAGATTTACAGGAACCTTTGCTTCCATTAACAGGAATTGGCCTCCCACTGAGCCAGGCCAAGCAGACGGATCATCCCACCGGTCCTGGCCTTACGAGTGACGAAGCCCTGAAGGATGGCTTTGGAAAGGTGAGGGATAAAGACAGGGATGAGCAGACTTCCTTTCCAGGGACTGCTTACTGCTTGGCCCACAATGTCCCTGAAAATCATAGTCTTCCACTCTTGGGGCATGGGGATTCTCTTGGGAATGTATTTGACAGCTACAGAGCAATTGCTTGGCTATTTCCGGTGGTGCCAAGGTCACTGGTTTGGAGATGGTGCTAAGGTCATGCCAGAAGCATTCTTTTTGTGCAAAGGCCCTTTTAGAGAAGTTCTGAATGGCAGAGCAAGCTACACATCAGTGAACGTGGGCAAAGTGCATCCTCGGAAGCACAGAAGCAAGGATTCTAATGCTGAGTGTAAGCAAGGCTGCAAAATAAAATGGGAGAGTTTGATTTTTCCTGGTTATCTTTCTTGCTGTATCTCACAGCCCTCTCATTCTCATTTTTTCTGCACATTAACATCAACGTTTCTGCAACTTGTTTTCACATGACTCCTCTTTTTGGTCTCATGGTCTCAGAGAGCAGCTGAGTCCTTCAGAAGCCAGAAGTGAGAAAGAGCTGCAATTCCTGGCCATGAGTGTTAAGCAACAGCTAATTACCCCTCCTTGCTGCGTATTGCGCATGGTTTTTATTCTCCTGCCATGGCCTGTAGGAACGGAACTGCCTGCTCACTGGTCATGTGAGGACCGGAGACATTCTTCGGAAACTATTGGAATGTCCATGGAGCTGCATCAAAGACTGTGGCACTCTATGGACTCTGTGCTCCTGATAAGATGTTGTGTCTGGTTTGTGTGTCTCTGCTTACAGTCTGTGATGCATTTCCATTGTAACTAGGTCCGTCCTGCATTGTGTAAGTTGGCTCAAAGGAACTTAGAGCGGAAGAAAATGGAGCTTTTGGAGAAAGTGATCATGAAAAAGAGAGAAAAGGAAATGTCCTTGCAGCTGCCTCCACAGACAGTTGACCCCGGGGATGCAGCTGAAGCAAGTAAGTGGTTGCTACACTTGTGGTCCTCTTTGATCACTTGCTTGCCCTTTGCACAGTGTGGCCATCAGACTGGGGGCTGTTACACTTGCATCTGAGTGGAAGTTTGCATAGGATTTATTTCTGGTCCCCAAAGGAAAATAGAGAGGCATGAAGTGTCTTGCCCATGGCCTCACTGAGTCAGTAACAGAGTATCAGCTTCCCACCTTCCCCTCTGAAGTCCTTCAGAGTTGAAAATTCTGTCTTGCAAAGTACACTGGGGCTTCAGACTCTCTCCTGGAGAGCAGCCTCCAGGGAAAGCGATCCAAAAGAATGCTTTTCAACCAAGGTGCAACCTGGAAGAAACAAAATTCAGCTCCTTCTAATGAAAACGCCAGAGATCCTTCTCCCGCCACTCCCTGCTGAGGAGCTGGCGCTGTAGAGCTGTGCTGAAGCCCCGAGCCAGTGCTTCTGTTGTAGCCCCAGGAGCAAGCAGCGTTCCCGACTGAATCCCGGCTGAGGGGCTCTGACTGCGGTGCTGTGTGCGCTGCCCCAGGGCAGCAGCAGGGACCTCAGGAGGCAGCACTCAGCCCGAGGGCATCTCGCAAGGTTCTCTGCACTTTCTTTTGGTAGCTTCCCCAGCCAGCCTCTGAAACAGGAAAACAAAAGAAAAGCAATACTGGGCTTTCCTTGTTTCTTCGGGGAAGCATCACTGCAATTTGGTTTTAAACCAGGAGAGGGTAGAGATTTAGATATGATATTAGGAAGAATGTTTTTATAATGAAGGGGATGAAACACTGGAAGAGTTTGCCCAGAGAAGCTGTTGTTGATCCGTCCTTGAAGGTATTCAAGGCCAGTTTAGATGGGGCTCTGAGGAACCTGATCTAGTTGAAGATGTCCCTGCTTACGGGGGTTGGACTAGATGGTGGTTAAAGGTGCCTTCCAACCCAAACTCTTCTAGGATTCTGTGATTCTGTGATCACTGTCCCATGGTAGTGTGCCATTGTTATACTTGAAGCTCTTTGGGATAACAAAGAGACGTTATCCAGCTCCAGCACGTTTTCTGGCCCTTTCCATTGTCACCCTCCACTTCCAAGCTCCTCTTTGGTCCCTGCAGGCTTTAGCCTACCTCCTGTCAATGGCACGGCTTTGAGTGTGCAGAGAAAACACCCTGGAAGTGCCTTGAAGAAGAAGGTCTTGAGGAAGCAGGACAACGTGCCCTTACTGCCCAATAAGCCCATCACCCATGGGGACGGCAGCTTCCCACGCAACTCCTCAGGTAAGCCGGCTCCGCGGCAGCTTTTTCCCGCACGGGTTTTCCTTGCACAAGGAGCACAAACTGCCTCCTGCCTCAGCCACCACAGCTGGGATCTTGGGTCCATAGCCTGTGCTGAGAATGAACAGCAAATCTACTTTTGAGGTACTCCAGCTCAGTAGTACTGGAGCAGTTGGTTCTTGGAGATCCATTGGAAAGCTGAGCTGAATAAAGTAGTGGTAAAGGCCTAAGCTCTGGCTTTTGCCCATCCTGATAGTCCAAACTACAGCACTGGTGCCAGGAGGCAGCTGTAACTGCAGGGATGAGCTCGGGGCAGTCTGGCAGGGTGTGCTCACTGTGCACCTACGAGTACCACCACGATCAATTGTCCACTCTCCATCTTGGCCCTCTGCCTGTGCTGCTGTCCGGCTCTGCAGCCAGCTTTTCTGCTATCCCAGCAAGGGTTGTCTGTGCATGGCAGTCAGCCACTTGGTGCAGCCGTGCTGCTGCTCCCAGAAGTGCCCAATGGCTTCTCGCTGCTGCCATCCCACGGCCTGCAATGCCAAGAGGAACAAGCAGCGCCTCCTGTGTCACCCCACCCAAGTACAGCGGCCGTGTGTAGCAGGTGACAGCCAGGAGGGGCTGCCTGGTGCTCCCAGGCTGTTTGCTGCCCACAGTAAATACATAGCACATAGTCCCTAGTGGCTCTTGTCTCTCCTTTGAGGGCAGCCTGCCTGTGCTGTGATCCTAAGTAGGGTGAGATAAGAAGAAGGGAGCTAGGAATGATACTCTGAATGCTCTTTTCTAGTGATGCTGCTTCCATGGTCAGAATTGACCAGAACTAGCCTGATGTGGCTCCCCATTCATATTGAATATAGATGTGTATATCGACATCCTTCTGCAGTGACATCACTGATGTCAGTGACAGGGGTACACCAGTGACATCCAGATTAGCTCCCATCTGAATATTTTGATGTTATGCTTCCTCCATACTGTGTGAGAACATGCAAGGTAGAACAAAACCCCTACAGAGTCTAGAGCAGTTCATCTGCATTCTGAGCACTATTTATAGCCCATCGTTTGAGACAGCTCAGATGTTTTCATATACACATTCGAAAATGAGCTTTTGAGTGCATGACATGAAATGTTTGATTGACAGTGCTTTTGATGACAAATGGGTTTCATAAGAAATGCGTTTATCATCTGAATTTTCTCTTACCTTGTAAACTGATTATCAAGAGAGTGCATCTACCAACAATCTGCATCTGTATTTACATATTTTTATCCTCAATTTGCATTTGGAAGGCTCTTTTATCAACCATCGAGACTGGAAATTGCATTTTTCCACAAGAGAAAGCTTAGGCGTTGCACAGTGTGCACACAAGTCCATTTGATGACAACTAAATTTCACCTCAGCATCTTTGAAATACAGCCAGTGTGTACCTCTGAAATAGTAAAGATACATGATGCTTAGAAAGAACAAAATCCATGAACTACTCCTTTCCCAATAGCAGGCTAAAATGTAATGCCCTCAGCTGCCTGCTGTCTAGAATATTTGGAGTCAATGGGAACAGAGGCGCTGTCAGGTGTGAAGGGTCAGGTATGGCTGTTCCCTGGTAGTTGCTCCGTGGGGATTCAGCCGGGCCCAGCAGGACTGGGTTGTTCAGGCTCGGCTTGGTGCTGTGGCGAGGCAGCCGCAGGTCTTTCCTCAGGGAGTTGCAGAGTGCCTCTGTCCTCAGGGCTCGGGGAAATCAGGGCGCTGAGACAAGAGAGGCAGCTGAGGGGTCCCTCCTGGGGTAGCAAGTCCTGCTGGCGGGCAGTGTCTCGCAGGGAGTGGGAGCTCTGCGGCCTCAGGAACGTGCCGCTGGCTGTGGTACCTGTGGCACTTGGGAGCTGGCGCTGTGTGGGCAATTGTCAGGTTTAGCCAAGGAGCTGTGCCCAGCTGGGGGGGCTGGGAGAAAGCAAGGAGCCAGACAGCAGGGAAGTCTCTGAGCCAGTGCCAGTTTGTACCCCATGGAAGCGTGGCTGGGAGATGGGGCTGCAGGCCGCTCCATGGCGGGGCGCCTTGCCCGGGGCTGCAGCGCTCATGGCTGACCCTCTCCTTACAGTGACCTCGCAGACGGCCACTGGTGCCGAGCGCCGAGAGGAGCCGCTCCGTGGGAAGGGGCAGAAGGACAGAGCCTCTTTGGAGCCACAGCAGTCCTTGCTCGAGGCACTGTCCTGGCTCAGCAGCGATGACTGGTAAGAAAGGCCCCGTTCACTCTGTCTCCCTCTTAGCGTTAAGGCAGGTTAGGAGTGTATCTTGCTGGTGCCTCTGAGCCCAACAGCCCAGAGGGCCGAGGGGCACTAGTGAAAGCACTCCAGAGCAGTGAGAGGATAAAGATTTGAGAGCAGCCTTTTCTTGGCCTTGGTCTGCAGCAGTGCTGCAGCTGCAGCAGGTCCGTGCTGTTTCCTTGCTTTGCCTGCTGCTCCGTGGAGCTGCAAAGGAAATCTTGAGGGAAGAGAGAAAGCTGTGGGACAAGATGATTTGCTGGCTGAAGCCAGAAGCAGGATGGCAGCAGTTTTGAGTGTAGAGATTTGGGTGCCTCGGGGCCCAGTGGGACTGAGTAAGATTTGTCTCTGGTGCCACTGCTGGCAGCAATGGCAGGAGTCAGGGTCTCCCTGTGACCTTCTGCGCGTGAGACCCAGGAGCAGCTACAGGGAGTTCTTCTTTCTGAGAAATGGACTGAGTTGTGCTATAGAGTCCCTCAGCCTGTCATTAATCCTGAGGGACTCATGGCAGAAGAGAAGGAAAAAGAAAGAAAATCCTCTAGGAATCTTGCACTTTTGGAATTCAACTGTTTCCTTCTCACTGCTTCATATGGGCCTGAGGTATTTTGTCAATACTCACAATGTGTCCCAAACTTAGACACAGACAGAAGGAGGCCTGTAGAGGCCCAGAGGTGATAACCCTACAAATGTTAGGTGATACTGGTTGTCTTTTTGATGTCTGGGTTATCATCCACTCACTGCTGGATGCTTCATTCACACTGGGATAAGGACTCCATTCACCCTGGGATAAGCATGAAAAATCTGCCACGATGCATTTCCTTGTGCAGTCACCTTTGCTTTGCTCTTTCTCTTCTGCTTTCTCTTCCCCATTTCTGTTTGGTGCCCTGTGAGGTGCAGAGAGCTTCTGCAGCTGTGGGGGGGTCCGGGTGACACTCAGGGATGCCCGTGGCATCGGTCGCCAGCCCTGCGCTGCAGCCCTGATGCGTCACACACCTTCCTGTAGCTCAGGTCCTGCACAAAGCAAGTGCTGAGAGAGGGAGTTGTCTGCACCTTGTAAATAACATGTTGCTGTTGTTTTAGGTAGGGGGTTTTGGAAAAGCCAGACTTTCAGCTGTCCTTGCCCTGGTGTGGAATCTTCTGAGGCATCCTGCTGCTTTTCTGGGGAATGTGTGAGGTGGAGTGGAGTGGGTGACAGACAGGCCTAGATTGCAGAGTGGAAACTCAGCTACAGAGTGCCAGTGCAGACTCTCACTGCTGAACTGCCTGCTGGGGCTGGCAAAGAAGGAAAATGCCCCAGTAAGAGCCCGATGGGACTGTGTCTCAGGGACAGGTACAGGCAGATGACAAGAAACAGCAGCATGGCATGGTCTCACAGCTTCTAGGAAGCAGTGACATAGGGACTTCATGGGCCAGAGATTTCAGAAAGACTGTGAAACCCCTCTATTTGCCTCTTGCATTTGTGTATGCTTTTGACAGCATCCTGTGCCCATGAGTTCCACGATTTCATCAAGTACTGCTTGCAAAGCACCTCCCTTTGTTTGACTGAGCCGCCAGCCTGGTAATTTCAGAGGGTGCTGCCTAGTTCTTGGGTGGAGAGAAAGTCAGTCTTTTTGGTACTTGCCTTTCAGGGAGCTGAAGGAGAAGGGACTCCTCAGCATCAAACACCTGGCTGAGTCCCATTCAGAAGTCCTCCTTTGTAGACTTCGTGAGGTTTGCTTGGCACTTACCAACGAGGTAAGAACATTGTTCTGAATTGTCCTCCGTGCTTCATACACGGTGTGTAGAGTAGATATGTGCTTGTTCATCTCCATGTGTGCTCAGGGACTGCCTTCATTTCTGTTTCTAGACCTTATATTTCTCATGTCTGTCAGCTCTCTATAGGATCTGTGTGTACATGTAGCTGTATTTACTGGTAGGTCGGGCATCTGACACTCTCCTCTTTGAGCGAGGCACCATTATAATGCAACGTGCAAATGCAGAAACTGAGACACTAATTATGTTATTTGCTGCAGTCCAAATCTCTGCCCAAGCTGTAATTCAACACTGCCAATTAGTCTGTAGACTTGTGTCGGTGTTTTCTGTTTCCAAGCTGAGAGCTTCAAGTGCTGGTGTTGCTTTTTCGAACAGGAGCAAATGACTCTTTTGTCTTTATGACTCTTACCTTTATGGTTTGAAAGCAGCCCTTGCTTTAATTGATTTCTTTTCCTAATAAAAGGGCCTAAAATCAAAGCAGTGGACATTATAGAAGAGTTAAGTAGAACACTTTATGTGAAGTAATATGCTTTAGGCCTGCAGTAAGCAGGCCTGAGGCCTAGCACAAGCTGGTGCCAGAGCAAGTGCCTTTCTGTGCTTGTGCTCTTCTGCTCTGCCTGTGCTTTATGTTCCCCTGGACACAGCAGGCAGTGTTGTCATTTCCTGGGACTTTTGTCTAAGGCAAGTGGTTTTCTTTTCAAGGTGATTCTTATGTTTCCCCTCATGACTTCCCCAGGTGACCAACCTCCGCTCAAAGGTGTCGTACTCTGCAATCGTCACTCTTGGAGAGCTCTTTGTGACCTTGAAGAAGGACATGGACTCTGAGGTGGATGAGGTTGCTCGGGTCCTTCTCCAGATGGTGTGGAACTCCCCAGAGTTTGTTCAGAAAGCAGCCAGTCAGACCCTGGGCATCATGGTGGAGAATGTGACTCCTGCACGAGCAATGACTGCTCTCATGGACAGTGGAGTCCAGTAGGTTCTTCTTCTCTTAAAGATATTCTTCACGTTCTATTGTGTGTGTGGGGGAAGGGATGAGAGAGAGAATGGGAATGGTGGGAGGGAAGAAGTCCTGTATCCTGCATCTTCTGTGAACTCAGTGACGATTCTCCGATCAACCTAGATGTGCCTAGATGTGGTGAATGGTGGGGAAGTGAAAGTGCCTGCAAAGGCTAAGGATAGAGCCTTGTGGTTTTGTGGGAAGAGGGACAATTGCAATTGCAGCTGTGAGCACTCTTTGATATTTCACAGCCCTAACCACAGAGGCCCTGGGAAAAACCATGCATCCTCGTTATGCCATTCACTTGAGAAATAAGGAGGGTACTTGCTGGGGCATGGAGCACATGGGGGACAACGTGCTGGGTGTGGCACAGCCTGCACAGCAGGTGCAGCTCCTGCCAAGAGGAGTCTTGTATGACTGTCCTGGCCTTAGAGCCCTACTTTCTATTCAAACTGATGCCTCGTGTTAGCCTTGAGATGATGAATCACTGTACAGGCACCTTCACAGGCCCACTGCCATGGGACAGCTGAACCAGATGCTGCCTTAAGTGTTGGTGCTGGGCCTGATAGTTCCCAAGAGACACTCTCTAGAACAGGACAACCTGGCTAAACTGACTGCCACCCTTTCCTCAGCTTTGGAAAAGGGTGAAACGTTCAGATGTATCTCTTGCCAAGCCTCCCAGAAGAAACCGGCTGCAGTGCTCGATATTCTGCGACTTCGTGTCCCACAGTGTGCTTTCGCTGCATTTGTTTTCCCAAAGGTCTTCAGATTTGGGGGTAAATGGGTGTAAATAGCCTCAATTCTGCTGCAGCTGTCTGTGTAGTGGGTACCCTCTGATGGGTCAGTGTGGGTTGTCTTTAATTTCCCTCTTTCTCAGAGTAAATTTGGGGAAAGAAATTGAGTATCAGATAGTGCAGGGAGACTGAATTCCTCGCTCTTGCTTGCAGGCAGTCCTTCTGTACAATGCTAACTTTGTGTTTATCTGAGGACAGAACCTTTTCAGGTGTCCCAAATTGCAGGGAGAACCCGGGCCTCCTTCCCCAGCAATGACAGGGAGCATGCTCTGGCCAAGGCCTGCGCTGCTGTCCCTCCTTCTCCCTGTGCCCCAGTGTTCGCTCTCTTCTTCCCAGGAGCCGCCACGTCCAGGTGCGGAAGTGTGCGGCCGAACTCCTCCTGTCCTTGATGGAGAAAACTGGAGGCAAGAAGCTCGCAGGAACGCCCAGGGCTGAGAGGCTGGCGCACGCGGCAGGGACGCTTGCTCAGGACTGTCACAAGGACACAAGGTAATGATCTTCATTTCACCTCTGAAAACAGGAAAACTGTTTGATGTCTGTCTGTAAAGGGTAAAGCCACAAAAGAGTGGAAGCTAAAGGAAATATTAAGTTCCCTCAGTGTGTGGATGAGGTTCATAGAGTCACGGAATACGCTGAGTTGGAAGGGACCCATCAGGGTCATCGAGTCCAGCTCCTGGCCATGTGCAGGGCACCCCGAGAGTCACTCCATGTGCCCGAGAGCATTGTCCAAACGCCTCTTGAGCTCTGTCAGGCTTGGTGCTGTGACCACTGCCCCGGCTTGTCTGGGGAAATGACTCTGCTGGGGAACCTGAGGTTGTCCCACAAGCAGGAGCATTGCCAGCTTCCTGGGACTTGAATGATTCTTTCCTGAGATCAAAAGAGCCATCAGATGTGCCAGTCAAACAGTTCTGTTTGGCCTTAGGTGCACAACACAAAGCCAAAATGTTGGCTAATGTTCATCACTGAAGGATCCCACACATCTATTTCTCATTAGCTTAAGACTTTCCTAGAAATACTCCAGGGGTCTTTAGCCAATGTATTCAGTCTTTCTAAACCTCTTCTGCAGATTTCCTTAATGCTGTTATCTGTGGCTGAATGACCTCCAAATTTCTTCTTGAAGAAACTGTGGTTTCCTAGTGGCAAAATCAACCCAAACCACCAAAATCCCCTTTGATGATTAAATTCCCATTAAGAGCTGCCAAGAACACATGAGCAACTAGCTGCCCCTGTGCATACATATAGTATAGAATGATCAAAAGCAAGCATGAGGTGTTTGGTCCTGGCTTCCCTGCATGTTAAAGAAAGGCAAATTACTGTGCAATGGCAGCAAGACACTGCTGATAAGCTCTGACAACAAAGCAGAGGTGTTTTGCTTGTTCCCTGGAATCTTTGATCCACAGAAGCGCTCCCACAGTTTCAGAGTGAAATTGTGTTTTTCTGTTGCCCCACGTTCTCCTCTTGCCTCTTGTGTTCAGCTGACAGCACTGTGCAGTGACAAGTGGAGGTAAATCTCTCTCTTTGCTGAGTAGGTAATGCCTTCTCATGCAAGTATGGCAGCTGCTGAGTTTAAGGTATCAGCTTATTCTGTTAACACTCTTCTTTTGTTTGTTCACTTTTCTTTCTTTCTTTCTTTCTTTCTTTCTTTCTTTCTTTCTTTCGTTAGGCATTATGGGTGTGAGATGGTGAAAATGTTGATGACCCATCAAAAACATAATAGGCTTTTGGAACAATCTGTTTCCACTTGTGACCTGGGAGATACGCCATCAAGAATTAAGAAGAAAGTAAGTGCTTGGCAGGAGAAATGTCTCCTTTGTGCAAGTATTGCCACTGCTAATATGAGATCAAACATACCTAATCTGTCTTTATCTCATTCCTCTTCTGCTGAATCATTTTGCTCCTGGGAATGAGCTGTTGATCCTCAGCCTGTACATCTGCAGACCACAAAGGAACTGATAATATTAGGGGAAAAGTGGGGTATTGGATATTTTGAATATCGACCACAAACAAAAGGAAAGGGAAAGAGGAGAAAATGGGTTTCCATTTAAGCATAACCACCCCCACCCCACTATCCCTACTCTGCCCCCAGTAAAGCAATTAAGTGAGAACAGTGCTTCTGGAGACAACAGAGTTTTTGCAACAGACACAGGAAGTAGTAGTACCAAGAAAATTTCCAAATATACAAAAGATGTCCAAGTCAATCCTAATTACTACAATTACTGTCTGTCTTCTGGGAATACTGCCCTGCTGTCATGCCCTGTGGAGCTGGAAGAACCTTGGTGAATTCAGCAGCATCCAGTGGAAAATCATTTGTTTGTTTTTTAAAATTCTTCTTATCTACAATATAGAAGGGAGTGTGCCCTTGTGCAAGAACAGGGAGAGTGAGTGTTGAACCAAATCAACTTCCAACACAATGGACCAACCCCCAGAGAGTCCAAATTTTTCTGCAGCTTCCTTTAAGAACACTCGTTGCCTACCAGTTTGCATTATTCCCATTTATGCTCAAGACTAATGAATTTGGGATTTTAGACTGCTGCTCAGTATGGTAGCACCCATAACCTGCCTTGGGCTATTGAAAACAAAGAGTTGGCATCACTGAACCTCTGGCCTGTTTCCTTCTGCAAGTTAGGAAATGTTTCCCTAAACCTTGGTAGCAGTGATCCTGGTTATAACTTGTGTTTTCAACAGGTAATTTCCTATTTTATATTCTAAAGATCCATGGGGTTTCTTTATGCCTTTGTAGGGGATGGAAAGCCAGAAGAGTGAACGCCCATCTGTCGAGAAGCCTGTGAAGCAGAGGAACGATGGCTCGAAGAAGCCCCAGGCCACATTGCCTTCTAGTAAACGGTACTGAGCACTTCTGTTAGATGTGGCAAAGCACATGACAAGCTTTACATGTCTCTTCCTCAGGAAAGTCTTTCTGGTGGAGATGACCTGTGCCAGAGATTGTTTCCTTTCCCTACAAATGCTCTATGATAAAAAATGTCTACTTCTGCATTACACTGAACACAACTTCTGTGGAGGGGTTTCCACAAAAACTGGGCGACAAAAAAGACACCCATTGGTTGCAGCTCAGAAGATCCAGTGCAGTGGCAAGGACAGTGCTGTGGAGGCTATGAGAGGGCCATGTCTCTGCTGCCTCACTTGAGACAAGTAAATTCAACCAGGGTTTTTTTCACCTGAGTGCAGTCTTTTTCAGATGGGTGTTTTGATGAAAAGTCCCAGTCTAGAAGCAAGATGCCATTCCCCAAAATAGCACTTCCCATGCATGTGGTTTGGCCTGCCTGAATCGTGGTTTTCTTACCCTCAAACAGGGTCAGCCATGGAAGGTGTGTTGGGCAGGTTTTCCCTGGCTGCTGCAGAGGTGTGCAGCATCTGAGATGGGGGCGGCGCTCGGCCTCAGGGCTGAGCTCTCACTGGGGCATCTCAGAAGCCACCTCCAGGAAAGGGAGGGGCTAAAAATACCCTAGCTGGCTCCCCTCTTGGAAGCTCAGGGACAGCTCTGGTCCTTTAGGGAAAATGGTGGCAAATGCTGTTTCAGGGGATCAGTTTGTTTTGTCCTCCCAGAATTCTTGTTTTGCTCTTGGAAAGTTTTGAGGCACAACCCTGCAGTGCCCGCGGGTCACAGCTTAGGCCAAAACTCAGCACACAGGTTAGAGGCACGGATTTTGTGCAAGGCAGCCTTTGGGGGCAGAGGGGCAGAAGCAGAGTGCTGAGGCTCCCTGCCTGTGCTGTCAAAGTGGCTTTGGACGGAGCATTTCAGGGTGTGCAATCAGGGTCTTCCTATGTCAGCGCTGTCCAAAATGCTCCAAATGCAGCTGCTAATTGATTCCCCAGAGGAGCTTGCTATGTCAGCAATAGCCAAGGAATGGAAAAATTACAATCTCAATACATACTAGAGAAGACTATTTATAGCCTTGCTTTAATTGGGGCTAAATCCACTGCTAATTATGCCAGCATCTTTAAATGCAAGGCTTTGTGTCTTCATTATGAATCTCGAAAGGGCACATTCAGCAATTGGGAGTGTCAAAGGCCCTTTAAAGAGCATTTGAATAAAGTCGATCTCCAGGAATAGGGAATTTAGTTTTGCAGTTACTTTAATCTCATTTTCAAATAAAGGAATGAAACATGAATTAGGACTACTTCAGAAAGAGCAGATGTTCTCTCTGAGATTTAGTGGGAGCAGACAGCTCTTTCTCTTCGCAAGTTGCATAGTGAGCGATGCCTTTAATTGGATGTAAACTCAAATGAACTCCCATTTCAAAATGGGTACCATAACCCTTTTCCTGCTTAGCAGAATTGGTTTTAGGTACTTTCAGGAGCTGTTTAAATGTTGATGACTGCTGGTGGATTAACAGCATAGGGAAAATGAAGTCTCTTCCACCATAGAAAAATAAATGGCTACTACATAACATTTTGCCTGATCAGAAAATAAGAATGGTCTCCAGACCATTTCAGGTTTTGATCTCTCAGCCAAATCTGCCATGCAAGGAGCCTGTTGGTAGTAAATTTTTGTCTGTGTTTGATAGAGTTCAGTTCAGAAAATGAGCAGAGAGCAGGCTTCAGAGACAATGTGAGAGAACACTTGTGTTTTGGTTAAATTTCAGTCCCCTGTGTAGCATTCTTCTCTCTCTATTCCCCTATTTCAGTGCACATTGTAAGAAAAAATGCCATTAACAGTGTGAGGGGAAATGCCATTAAAATTTGGAGATGCTCCAATGCCATGGCAATGGGGTCTGGGTAATTATCTAAGACACCCTGAGGCTTGAAACAGCTGTTTGTCAGAGGCCACAAAAGCCTTCTGCCAAAGACACCAGCTAGTCACTGATGTTTCAAATCCAGCTGTCAAGCAGCACCCATCTCTGGTGGGCTGGAATTTTCAAGTGTGGTCTACTACTGCCCTTTGCTGTGTGCCACTGAGCAAAGGGAAGAGCCAGATTAGACTTTTGGCACTTGACATCAAAGGTCACAAAAATGGAATCATCCCTTTTATTAGAAATCTCTCAACTGCCTCTCTACGGTGCATTTCAAAATCTTCAGCAGTGGGTTTAGACAACTTCTAAATGGAAATAAACAGCAATTTGACATTTCAGTCATTGTTCATGCAGAAACAGATTCTGAAAGGATTTAGTAAAGGTACAAAGTGTGCCACAGGCACAAGGCTCTGTTTGGCAAAATTAGTCCTGAGGGCTTGGTGGTTCTGTTTCGGGGATGATCAGCTGCTTTGCTTGTTTCTGGATCCTGGGGCTCTCTGTGTGCTCTTTCACTGATCTTAGCCAGAGAGACTCCCAAGAACCAGTACTAGAGGTAGATCCTTGTTTGCATTAAGGCTGGTGGTTAAGAAGTTTGTGTCTCTCTTCCGGCAGCGCTTGTGGGATGGGTTTATCCCAGGAGCCCCGAAGTCGTCCAGCGCTACGCCCTGCCCGTGCTCTGGTCCTTCCTGGGGAACAAGGCGCTGCCCGTCCGAAGCGCCAATGTCCGCACTGTGGTCACCAAGCTTGCGTCTGCCCTCTACAAGGTGATGGGCGCCAAGCTGAAGAAGCATGCTGCCAGCCAGCCTCCCCACGTGCGGGAAAACCTCTCCAACATTTTGGGCTGGTGAAGGCTTGATGACCTCCAGGAAGCTGACAAAATGCTGAGTTGGACACCTCCGGATGGGACGTTTTAGCTGTGCCAAAAATGACAAATGTCCGAAGAATGTTTGAAGATTTGGATTTATGCGTTAGGCTTTATAGTTACAGATGTACATATGTTCTGATATTTAGATGTAGGCTTGAATAAATGTGTTTTGATTTTATCTTTTAAATATCGATAATGTTTTCAATTGTATATATTTAATTTTGATTTTTTTTTTTGTTTTGTTTTAAATAAAATAATTTCAAAAAAAATAAGCAGAGAATGTGAGACCAGGACCTGCTAGCCTAGAGGTTGTCAGAGTGCAGCTCACTCAACATGCCACTGTCTCGCCATATTCATTCCTCACTGGGCCTCTCCTCTTCCTCTTTTGCCATGTTTTCTCCCTGTCATTTGTGCTACTGCTTGGTATTTGGCATTTACAAAGGGGCCACCTATTCACGTGTTTGGGGGGCAATGGATCCAGAAGATCCTGTGTAGTCTAAAGTTTCTGCCTAGATGTATTCTATGCTCACAAAAGGCCTGAGCAAAGAAACAAAGAGAATGTGCCCAAATCCCAAAGCTTTGCTCCTTTGCAATCTCAGACAGATCTGGCTCAGAGGTGTCTTCAATCACAATGTGATAGGTAAGAAGAGGATGTGTATTTCACTGGGAAAAGATGCACTGCTTTGGAAAAGGCATCTGTATGTATATTTACCCAGGACAGCAGTCCAACGGCGTTGTAAGCAATAGTATGTATTCTGTTGTCACCTTCACAAGCTGTTAAAACAGGTGGGGCTGTGTTCGTTATCTCCTACCATGACTCATCCTTGCTAACTCCCTCTGGGGGCTGTCTCTGTTTAATGGGCAATCAAGGACCCACCACATGACTCAAAGAATTACATCAGCCCATTGTGAGATGCTCCACCCAGGGGGAGGAGCCAAGCATTCCCACCTGGACCTAATGCGGGGTCTGGAACAGCACAAGCAGCTCTCACCTACTGGATTCCCAGAGGACAAGAGCTACTATTGGACCTTCAGATGAAGACCAGACCCTTCTACAGGATCACTGCTTCAACAGGACCACTTCATCTGAGCTGCTACCACCACCCTGACTAACAGGGTGTCAGGTTGTATCCTGACTCTGTCAGTGTTCTTGTACTATTGCACTTATTTTCATTTTCCTATTAAATTACAATTCTGTCTTGCGATCTCTCACTGGTTTGTTTTCAAACTAGTACAGAATATTAAGCAACAGCTCAACAAAATTTGTTGGCAACATTCTCACTATTACTTACTAGTCGGTTAAGGCACAACAAGGCAAAAAAGCAACAAACAAAATGCAGTCAATCAAACCAGACATGAACCGAGAACTATCTGTGTGTGTATGTTTAGGTGGGTTTGACAAAGCGACAGAAAGGACAAGGATGAAAAGGAATAAGGCCCAAAAGCTTAACAGCACACAAGCTTAACAGTAGTTAAACTGGAGCCTCGAGGAGTGGGGGTATCGGCCCAGGATCCATTGTTGATCGGCGATCCTGTGAGTACAGGAAACTTGGGCTCACTGGCTCTGAGAGGCCCCACTCAGAGGGAGGTTGCTGGTGGCAGCCGCTGTGGTCCAGGAGAGCTCCAAGGGCTCCTTTTGGACCGCTGTTTATGGGCCACAAGACAGTGGGCTTCAGTCATAAAATGCTTCATCATGGCCGCACTTCGGGTCAGCACCCTGTCTTTGGAAGTGCGAGAAGAAGGATGTTATGCCATTCAGGCAAGAAAAGTAGTTTCCAAGACTTCATAGAAAACCCCAAGAGCTCGTTAGCACAAGTTCCTGGGAGCACTCAAGTGTTTCAGATAAGCCCAAGAGGAGCTGAGCCCAGGGGCTGTTCATCAAGGCTGAAGCCTAACAAGTATTTCTCAGATCACAGTGTGGCCTGAAAAGGCCAGGGAAGATTCACCACCACAGTCTGAAGCATGAAGTTTTC
Source organism: Lycocorax pyrrhopterus obiensis (assembly GCA_014706295.1). Lineage (NCBI taxonomy): Eukaryota > Metazoa > Chordata > Aves > Passeriformes > Paradisaeidae > Lycocorax > Lycocorax pyrrhopterus. The sequence continues at coordinate 15,320,458 of JACSVZ010000004.1, forward strand.
ATGTGGAGTAAAAAGCCATTGCATGAAGTTTTGATGTAGAGTAAAAAGCCATGGCCCAGTGGAACAGGGCAGTTTCCTCAGGCCTGCAGGAGAATCCCACTGCAGATCCTTGTGCCACTGATTCCACCTCTCCCCACTTTTCTAAGTTCTTGGTGGCAAGGTCACTTATGTTAGACACACAGCTCACAGGAAGTGCTCCTGTAGGTTTCTGCACAATGAATTAAAGTGAGATTACACATCCCAAATCATGTGCTGTTATGGGCAAACTGACTGATTGGAGGAATTTCTGGAGCAGCAAACTTGCTTCCTCAAATATTTACTGTGCAAGGCACGGAGCACAGAGAAAAGATTCAATGTTAAAAGCATTGCCCAGGCAATGCTCTTTTGACAAGTTCTGCCCTGAGCTTTCCTTAGGAAGATCTGAAAGGTTCAATGTCCCCAGCAAAAGCTCCTGCAGTGCCTGCTCGCCAGCAGAGCAGGGCTGCCAGCTGTGAAACAAGTGTTGCCACAAGCAGCAGCTCACCCAGGGCAGCAAATCAGGAGCTAGGAAGGAGCTGATCTGAAGGCCAAAGCTCCTTAGCTCCTTCCAAGAGCACTGCAACAATTGCTCATTCCAATGAGGTGCAGTGCTGGACACCACAGCTCTGTGTGAGGGCTGGACACAAGTTTGCTCCCACTGAGGGCTGTGATGGTTTCTGCAGGAGCTGTGGGCTCCTGTGCCTGCCGCACACAATGAGCAGAGAAGGAGCCAAGTACACTGACACACCTTTGCCTTGAGCAGAACCCGGCCTGGACCAAACACACCGAAAGGTTTCCCCTTTGGCCCGTGTCTCGAAACGTCAGGCCGGCTGTGGGAGGGATAAAATGATGTTTTGTTTCAGCCATTGCAGGCAGCCATAAGAAGGAGTGCTCCTGTCACGTAGGCAAAGCTGGAAGGAGCAGGAGGCCAGGCCTGCTGAGTGTGGGCGGGAGGAAAGGGGAGTGAACCCACGCTTGTTACTGGGGAGAGAAAGGGGAGGGGAAAGGAGGTGCTGGTTGGAGCCTGGTGGGCAGTGGGAAAGAATGTAAGTTCCTGAGTAGCCAGCACATGGGAAAGGGGACAGGCACCCCCTGGGGCCGGGGAAGGGCATAAAGGTTTGTGCATTTGAGGGGGAGGTGTGCCTCGTCAGGGAGGTGCACTCAACGCAGCTGATTGTTTCTACTCATAAAGAGTTTTGCTTAGATGACTTTCTCCTGTTCCAGCTTTATCAGTGAGTGAGTATTTCTCACAGCTGTTTGACAGCTCAGGTTGGTTTGTTGTCAGAGAATTTCCCTCAGAAATATGAGGGTTGTCTTCCTCTGTGCCTTCCTCTCAGCAGCCTTGGGGCTGTTGCTGCGTGAAGCCATCGTAGGGGACTACTAAAATATGATTGCTGGCCAGCATTTTTCTGCTAGGAGAGCATTGCATACTGTTCCACACATCTTTCATAAAGGCCCAAATCAACTCCAGACACTCTGCCTACAGCATCTTTCCACAAAGGGCTGCAGAAATCTAGGACAGCTGCAAGTGAGTGTTGGAAGGGTTTTGTCCTGGTCCTGACAGGAGAATTCTTAAGGATCTGAAGAAATTTAATTCAGGTGTAACGTAGGATCTGAATTTTTTCTATTGATCGTGTTTCATGGTAAGTAGCAAGCCTTGGGAGCATGAGATACAGGGCTGACATGCTAAAGTGGGAGCATGAGGTACAGGGCTGACACGCAAAAGCATGAGTATGTCCTCCAAAGTGACCAGATTAATTGTCCATTTTATTATTATTCTATTTTTTCCACTCTAATAAGCCAAGCCAAACTTTTCTTGGAGGCAAAATGTGTGTGTGATGAACTGTGGTCCCTCGCAGGGTCACCAGGGCTGGCAGTGACAAAGCAGGCAATCTGCTTCATTGTGAACCACTACACAGCTACATCCCACTGTGGGTTTAAGCAGCAGGGTATTCTTAAGAGCTCCTTTCCTGCATGAGATACAAAACAGAGGTCCCTAATGATCTTCATGCAAGCATGCAGTAACGAACTGATCTTGCTCCCCTAAGTAAGCTTTGGCTTTGGCAATTACACTCCTCCTATTCACCTTTTTACACAGACACTTCAGGTTTTGCCCCGCACTCTTGCAATACTGGCAGTCGCTGTTTCCCATTTACTGTTCTTCCCCAGACAGTGACGGTATAGCTGCTGCTTTGAAACAAAATGCCCAGAGATCTGGATATCTTGAAGGAGCATGAAATGCTAACTAAGTGTTAATCTTGGTAGCTCCCCAGATCTGCACTTAGCAGTACTCTGAGGCACCAGCAGGAGGACCATGCATCATTCCCGTTTGTTGGTGTTCATGTTTCTGGTGTGCAAGAGCAATGACTTAGAGGAGAGACAAAAATGCCCCTATTCAAACAGTGGGTGTGCAAGTAGATGTGAAGTGTCACTGCCTTTTCTAGGATATTTTAGAAAGATCTAAGAGAATATTGCGGGAGGGAGCAGATGCCTAATTTTGTCTCCAGAGGAATCCCCAAAGGACACATCCACTCTGCTGGTGATGGCACCCCCATAAGCTCACGGACTAGTTTTCCCTGACACATGCCACCCTGACCGGACTTTACTAGGCCAGGACTAGACCCATAGCTAAGCAAACACATGCAGCCACGTGACACAGAGTTTTTCCTTCAGAAAACCTGAAAAATTAACACATTCACATGCATTTTCTTCTGTAACATCAGAACCTGGCAACCAGGAAGACTTTGCTGTCAAAAGGTTACAGTTTGCACTGGGCTCCGAAGTGTTTTTCCCTAAGGCAGAGCAAATTGACATGTGAAGTTTAAAAGCTTCAAATGACTATGAAAGGAAGCTGTGAAATAAATTCTGGAAAGGCAGCATTGTCAGTGATCATGCAGCCCACCAAGAGCTGGCGCTGAACCCAGAATTGCTTGTTCCAGCTAGGCAGGAATTCAGTATGCTGGCAAGCACTGGTCCATGGTACCAAATGACCCCATACCCGTGGGCTGAATGGCACCCAGGCTGCGGTATAGATTTGAGGAACCCTTGTCACCTGTTCAATAACCTCGCAGTCCACTCATCCTTCTGCAAACAAGTTGCAAACAACGCCGTTGGACTGCTGTCCTGGGTAAATATACATACAGATGCCTTTTCCAAAGCAGTGCATCTTTTCCCAGTGAAGTACACGTCCTCTTCTTACCTATCACATTGTGATTGAAGACACCTCTGAGCCAGATCTGTCTGAGATTGCAAAGGAGCAAAGCTTTGGGATTTGGGCACATTCTCTTTGTTTCTTTGCTCAGGCCTTTTGTGAGCACAGAATACATCTAGGCAGAAAACTTTAGACTACACAGGATCTTTTGGGTCCATTGCTCCCCAAACACGTGAATAGGTGGCCCCTTTGTAATGCCAAATACCAAGCAGCAGCACAAATGACAGGGAGAAAACACGGCAAAAGAGGAAGAGGAGAGGCCCAGTGAGGAATGGATATGGTGAGACACTGGCATGTCGAGTGAGTTGCACTCCCATAACCTCACCACATCTCTTCTCGGCTGGCAGGTCGTGGTCTCGCATTCTCTGCTTGGTGTATTTAAATTTATTTTAATTAAAATTTAAAAAAACATATTATAAAATAAAATACAATTAAAATGTATCACCAAAATTTAAAAGATAAAATCAAAACACTTTTTAAAAAAAATTACATCTAAATATCAGAACATATGTATATAACGTAAATATAAAGCCTGAAGCATAAGTCCTGTTCTTCAAACATTTTTTAGACAGACGGCAACTTCTTTCTGAGCTCGACAAAAGAGAGCTCTTCTGGATGGGAGGCAAGGGCTTGGAGGGAAGGAGCATAGAGGGAGATGCCAGGAAAAACTTCTCTGCAAGAGTGTAGCTATCCAGGCCTGCAAAGTGGAGACACAAAATATAACACAGGCCGCAAGGCAAACCGAAAGCATCGGAAGCTACAATATTTCATGGGACAGACTTCCTGGAAACTTCTAAAGAGCTGCACAGGGAAACATGCTCCTGCCTGCAGCCCCTTGGGGCAGGCCAGGGGGACACCCTGACCCACTTGCACAGAGCTAGCACAGGAACAGCCTGGCCTCTGGGCTGCCCTGGGACAGCAGGGAGCCCAGAGCCCTGTGCTTTCCAGGAATGGGTCAGCTGCACATGCAGCCTCCTGCTCCTCTCCCTGCCCCACACCTGAGCAGCCCTACAGCTACACGGGGCACTGGGAGCAGCACAGCTCATTGCAGGGGGCACACGCAGGGCAGAAGTGTGTCCCTGGCAATGTGCCCAGGCTCTCTGGGCTGGCACAAGAGCCTTCCTCCCGCCAGAGAGCGGCCCAGCTCCCGCCTTACCTCTTTGTGAGGCTGAGCCATGCTCGGCCTTCACCTTGTCCTCCCTGGCAGTGATCCTGGGGGCAGCGCTGCTCAGCTGCCTCTGCCGGGGCTCCTGATCTGATCAGCAAGCAGAGGAAGAACAGGAAATTTATCTTTAGGGAGACCAGACATTGATGGCAAAGATAGAAACAGGCCTTGCATCTCATGACCATGTCCACTTCGTGGTCAGCTGTGGCCACAGTCCCTGTCCTGGCTGACAGTACGAGGGATTTGGCTACTGTCAAAAAAGGAGAAAGCAGAGTAAACTAATGATAGAAAGTTGTGATGCCATGGGCACCCTTGCAGGATCATCTGTAGCTGTCAGCCACCTACTCTGACACAGTGCCAGCACTGACCACCATCGACCAGTTTTCCCTGAAATCTGCTGGGATTTTTTTCCACTTGGCTGAGGCCTTTCAGCTCCTTTCTATCCTCACCTTTTTCTTCAGTGGTCTTTCCTTTTCCAGTGAAGTCCATGTTCGAACCTGTGCTTCTGCCTCGCAGAAGTATCTGGGTTTGAAGTTGGGAACGCTCTCGGCGTAGACAGCGACGGGAGCTTGGTACCCAGCCTTAGAACAAGGCGGGGTGACTCCAATCGCCAGCAGTCGGCACAGAGAGGCAGAGCCAGACGCGTCTCCTGCCGCTGTGTCCGTGTCACCCGCGACCTTCACAACCTCAGCGTTACAAAAAGAAGCCACGAGTTGATCTTCTTAATGAACCAATTAATTAACTTATTTATTAATGGCAGCAGAAGTCAAGAATTTGGGAGTAGCCCAAAGACCTAATGGCAAGACAGAACAATATCAGCGCTCGCGATATGCTGGGTTGTCCCTGTGTCTCCGCAGGAGGACCCCGTGCACCACCCCCACAGAGTTCTTATACCCCATCCTGGGGTAGGATTGGTCCATTTCTTAATCCGCCTTTTCATCGGTCAATTTCTAACCTTCTCCTTGGCTTCTCCCGGGGAGCATTCTAGACCAATCGTTCATCTAGGAGATCATGTCATTGGCTCGTCCAATAGTCCAGTCAACTGTTGTCGTGATGTCATGTAGCATGTAGAGCTAGCTCCCCCTCTCTTTTCACTCTGGCGCGCACCTGCTGTTCCAATGGCAATCATCACTCGCGTACATCGCGGCCGCAACATAGGTATCTATTCCTACAATAACATAAACTCAACCCAAACCCTTTAACTATTAGAGCTGCTAATTTTAATTCTTTAATTTTAATTCCTGTACCTAATCTAACATAACCATGTTCCAACTTCCCCTAAGAACTTAGTTACTTATAAACATCAGCGCGGGGCTGCCCCTTTGTGACGCGCTCGCCCGTGGTTCTCTCGTTTCCATGGCCATGAAAGCCCCATCCCAACACCCATTCCCTTCCCTTCCCTTCCCTTCCCTTCCCTTCCCTTCCCTTCCCTTCCCTTCCCTTCCCTTCCCTTCCCTTCCCTTCCCTTCCCTTCCCTTCCCTTCCCTTCCCTTCCCTTCCCAGGACAGCCAGCCCTAAGCCCCGCCAGGCCAGGCCTGAGGGTTTGACACTGTCTAGGAAGAAGACGCTTTCCAAAGCTACTTTTCAAAGCCTTTATTTCTGTAATTCCCACTCCGTTCTGGGTTGTGGCTTGTTGGTTGGGGATTTTTTTTATTTCCCTTTACAAAAAACGAAGTGGTGGGACACAAACAATGGCACAAGGCGTTGGAAGTAAAAGAAGCTTTGCACTCCCCGGTAGATGTCCCCAGTATTCAAGCAGCCCATATGTGTAGGGAACAAACTGGTCATCCAAACATTCCACTTTTCATCTGCTTTGTTGCTCCAGGGCTTTATTCCCTGCTTTCTTTCCTGCAGAGACACCCAAACCCAACATAAACATGACCTGCCTCAAAACATTTCTGATCGTGGCTGTCCCTGACAATTCAAAATCTTCTTAATGGAAATGGCATGGGGCAGGTCATTCTGAAATGCTCTCCAACAGAGCTGTTAGAACTCAGAGAACTAATCATTCTTTGCAGGCCTTCACTGATGATAAAATCATGTGGCAGCCAAGCAGTAAAAGAGGAATAACTGTCTTAAGTCAGGATTTTATTTGCCCTGTAGAATGGTCAGGACAATTATAAAAGCGTAACAGGTAAGGTTTAATGAGAGAGCTCATTTCTAGTCCAGAATTAATCCAGCAAAAATGTCACCTTATGTTGTAGTTTGACGCTGGCCCAATGCCAGGCACCCATGAGAGCTGCTCACTCACCCTCCCCTGCCACAGCTGGGGCAGAGGAGAGAAAAGAAAAAAAGAATTAACAAACGATTCATGAGTGAGATAAGGACCGGGAGAAACACTTCAAGGGCGAAACAGGCTCAACTTAAGTTGCAAAGTGAATTTATTACTACCAGAATCAGAGGAGGATAATGAGAAAGTAAAATAAGCTGTTAGAACACCTTCCCCCCCCCAGCCCCTCCCTCCCTCCCACCGACAGCGCAGGGGACAGGGCATGGGGGTTTGGTCAGTCCATCACCGCGATTTCCTTCCGCTGCTCCGGGAGAGGAGTCCTTCCCCTGTGAGGCCATGGGGTCACTCCCACGGGAGACAGTTCTCCGTGAACTTCCCCGGCGTGGGTCCACTCTCACGAGCAGCAGTCCTACCACACCTGCTGCAGCATGAGCCCCTCCCGCGGGCACACGGTCCTCCCAAAACTGCTGCGCCGTGGCTCTCTCTCTCTTTCCACGGGGTGCAGTCCTCCAAGGACAGGCTGCTCCAGCCTGGAAGCAAGGGCGCTCTCTGTCCACTGGGTCTTCCACTGGAACACAGCCTCCTCTGGGCATCCACCGCTCCGGCACGGGCACCTCCCCCACGGGCTGGGGTGGATCTCTGCATCCCCCCTGGACCCATGGGCTGCAGGGGAACAACTTGCTCTACCATGGTCTTCACCACGGCCTGCAGAGGAATCTCGGCTCTGGCACCTGGAGCACCTCCTCCCCCTCCTTCTTCACTGACCTTGGTGTCGCCATGTTGTTTTCCCTCACATGTTCTCACCTCGTCCTCTTCTCTGACAAAAATCCAAAATCTTGTGACTTTGATTTTCTTCTTAATTATGTCATCACAGGGGCGTTACCAACCTCTCTCATTGGCCCAGTTTTGGCCAGCAGCACGTCCATCTTCAGAGCCATCAGCCGCTGGCTCTGCCCAACATGGTGGGAAGCTTCCGGCAGCTTCCTCACAGGAGCCATCTTTGTGGCCCCCTGCTACCTAAAACCAGGCCATGCCAAACCAATACACTTACTGAGCAATACTTCTCCCCAGCTGCATCCAGCATTCCAGCTGCATCAGCATTCCAGCTGCATATCAGCAATTAAGGAATCATTCCAAAGGGGCCGTGCCCAGGATTTGGCAGAACTAACCCTGAGGCAAGGGACCAGTGGATCTGATCCCTTTTTCTGCATCAGCAAAATTGTTTCTCCAAATCCCATCTCTCCTATCTATTCGAAGAAGCTTTGCACTCGGCATTAGATGCCCCCACTAAGAAGCTGTGCAGGTGCAGTCCTTACGCACCAGTCCCCCAACAGGCTTGAATGTGCATTGGCATTTCCTAAAAGTCCCAAGGGCTCCTGGGACTTTTAGGAGATGCCGATGCACATTCAAGCCTGTTGGGGGACTGGTGCATAAGGACTGGTGCTGCTTGTCTGAAGAGGAAGTGCTGGACTACAGCTTTGCTAGAATTCAGTGCCAAAAGGATTTTTGGAGTTTGCTTGGGCCCCATTTGACTTCCCAAATGAATAGCTTTGCTGTTGGCATGAAGGGACACTGGCGCATCAGAACCTCTGCTGTTTTGTTAAGCACTCAAATCCTGTCAGAGTGCCCCAGCCAAGTTACCTTCAGCTACCCTTATCAGAGTCACTAGAATGTGAGCTGTGCTAAATCAGGAGAGAAGACGTTGGAAAACGGAATAACGAGACAGCAAGAAAGTAGATAAAGAGAGACGGTGCCATCCTGGACTAGAACCAATCAGGTTCTCTAAAAGGTGCGTGCAGGACGTGTGGACAACATAGAGGGACCAATCAGGTCGTGCGTGATCGCGTGAACGACAGCTGCAAAAATGCATAAGAATAGTGTAATGTAAACAGTAAAGGGGCTTTTGCGAAATCATATTAATTCGTTGTTCAAGGGTCCCGTTCTCCCGCACTGCAGAGCAGCCTCCTGGAAGGCTCCACATTATAGGCATTAGCTTCATTAGGACAGCAGGATCAGTTCTTTACTGCATGCTTGCATGAAGATCATTAGGGACCTCCTTTTTGTATCTCATGCAGGAAAGGATCTCTTAAGAACACCCTGCTACTTAAACCCACATTGGGATGTAGCTGTGTAGTGGTTCACAATGAAGGCGATTGCCTGCTTTGTCACTGCCAGCCCTGGTGACCCTGCAAGGGACCACAGTTCATCACACACACATTTTGCCTCCAAGAAAAGCTTGGCTTGGCTTATTAGAGTGGAAAAAATAGAATAATAATAAAATGGACAATTAATCTGGTCACTTTGGAGGACATGCTCATGCTTTCACGTGGCAGCCCTGTACCTCATGCTCCCAAGGCTTGTTACTCATCATGAAACATAGCAACAGAAAAAACTCAGATCCTGTGCTACATCTGAATGAAATTGCTTCGGATCACTAAGAATTCTGCTGTCAGGTCCAGGACAAAACCCTTCCGACACTCACTTGCAGCTGTCCTAGATTTCTGCAGCTCTTTGTGGAAAGCTGCCTTAGGCAGTGTGTCTGGAGTTAAGTTTGGGCCTTTATGAAACGTGTGGAACAGTATGCAGGGCTCTCCTAGCAGAAAAATGCTGGCCAGCAATCATATTTTAGTAGTCCCCTACGATGGCTTCACGCAGCAACAGCCCCAAGGCTGCTGAGAGGAAGGCACAGAGGAAGACAACCCTCATATTTCTGAGGGAAATTCTCTGACAACTAACCAACCTGAGCTGTCAAACAGCTGTGAGAAATACTCACTCACTGATAAAGCTGAACCAGGAGAAAGTCATCTAAGCAAAACCCTTTATGAGTAGAAACAATCAGCTGCGTTGAGTGCACCTCCCTGACGAGGCACACCTCCCCCTCAAATGCACAAGCCTTTATGCCCTTCCCCGGCCCCAGGGGGTGCCTGTCCCCTTTCCCATGTGCTGGCTACTCAGGAACTTACATTCTTTCCCACTGCCCACCAGGCTCCAACCAGCACCTCCTTTCCCCTCCCCTTTCTCTCCCCAGTAACAAGCGTGGGTTCACTCCCCTTTCCTCCCGCCCACACTCAGCAGGCCTGGCCTCCTGCTCCTTCCAGCTTTGCCTACGTGACAGGAGCACTCCTTCTTATGGCTGCCTGCAATGGCTGAAACAAAACATCATTTTATCCCTCCCACAGCCGGCCTGACGTTTCGAGACACGGGCCAAAGGGGAAACCTTTCGGTGTGTTTGGTCCAGGCCGGGTTCTGCTCAAGGCAAAGGTGTGTCAGTGTACTTGGCTCCTTCTCTGCTCATTGTGTGCGGCAGGCACAGGAGCCCACAGCTCCTGCAGAAACCATCACAGCCCTCAGTGGGAGCAAACTTGTGTCCAGCCCTCACACAGAGCTGTGGTGTCCAGCACTGCACCTCATTGGAATGAGCAATTGTTGCAGTGCTCTTGGAAGGAGCTAAGGAGCTTTGGCCTTCAGATCAGCTCCTTCCTAGCTCCTGATTTGCTGCCCTGGGTGAGCTGCTGCTTGTGGCAACACTTGTTTCACAGCTGGCAGCCCTGCTCTGCTGGCGAGCAGGCACTGCAGGAGCTTTTGCTGGGGACATTGAACCTTTCAGATCTTCCTGTTATAGATGAATTCTTGAGAGTTGGCTTTCGCCGTATGATGTATGGATTATGGGTTGCATTATGAGTTATGAGTTGTGATGTTGAATATTGTGATATTTTCCCAGGGGAGGTGTCAGGGTGACAGGATATGTTGAGGTGTTTGGTGTTGCTGGGGTGGTCTGGTTATGGGGTTGGTTTTTATAGGGGCTGCATGATCTGTATGTTGTAACATCAGTTCTGTGGGGTTCGCAAAGGCACGGGCTGTTGCCAGCCAGACTTGGAAGGCACCACCATAAAAGGAATAGGACTCCAACCAATGAGCACCCTGAAGGCCACAGCAACAGAAAAGCGCAGGCTCCCAAAAGATTGACAAGGGGGCGGGACTGTGCAAACCCATAAATAAATATGCTTTGGGCTGATGCAACCACAAGGGTATAAAAGGCAGGAGTGCCATTTTGTGGGCGAGCCTCTGGCACCCAGACACAGTCCTAGTGCTGTCCCCCTTTGCTTTGCCATTTGTTTATTGAGTTCTCAATAAATCTTAAGAACTCATTTCTGTATTGGATCTAGGTCATTTATAACATTTCTAAGGAAAGCTCAGGGCAGAACTTGTCAAAAGAGCATTGCCTGGGCGATGCTTTTAACATTAAATCTTTTCTCTGTGCTCCGTGCCTCACACAGTAAATATTTGAGGAATCAAGTTTGCTTCTCCAGAAATTCCTCCAATCGGTCAGTTTGCCAGAAAGAAAACACAGATTTGGGATGTGTAATCTCACTTTAATTCATTGTATAAAAAAATACAGGAGCGCTTCTTGTGAGCTGTGTGTCTAAACTAAGTGACCTTGCAACCAAGAACTTAGAAAAGTGGGGAGAGATGGAATCAGTGGCACAAGGACCTGCAGTGTGATTCTCCCGCAGGCCTGAGGAAACTGCCCTGTTCCACTGGGCTTGTTACACTACATAAAACTCATGCTTCAGGTACATTATCTCTAAGCTGAAATTTCAGGGCTCAGAAAAGCCTCAAAGAATTGACATCACTCAAATTTAATTTTATCCTCCCATCAAGTCTCTGACTGATGATAAACTGTGTTTGGCCTCCACAGCAGCTCCAATCCTGATGGGCTCTGTAGCGTGGTTGGCATGAGCATGTTTCATATAACATTCCTGTATGTTTGCTGCACTGGGAAGACATCATTGACATATTTCCTAGCTATTATTCCTATGAAATGAGACCTAGGAAGATATACCTGACTTCCTGCTTTATGTACTAGTCCCACTCACAGAGGGTCCCACGGAGAGCTTTGTCTGGAACTCAGCAGAACGGGAGAGTTTATAATCTTTGGAGAAAGGGGCAGGCAACTCAGGAGAGCTCTAAGGATGTCGTGAGGTTATGCAGGGACAAAACTAGAAGGGACACAGCCCAAGTTTAATCTGACTACTGCAGTGAAATCATAGAATCAGAGAATGATTTAGATTGGAAAGGACCTGGAAGACTCTCCACTTCCAAAGCCCTGGCTGTGGGCAGGGACACCTTCCTCTGGACTGGGTTGCTCAGGGCCCCATCCAGCCTGGCCCTGAATGCTTCCAGGCTTGGGGCGTCCACAGCTTCTGTGGGTAACTTGTTCCCAGTGCCTCACCAGCCTCACAGTAAAGAATTTCTTCCTAGAAACTTGCAAAAGAGAGTAAATATATTTCTGTAAATCCAAAAGCAACAGAAGGAGGGCTGAGGAGAGTCTCTGCCTTTTATTGGATGTGGGGGGAAACATAGAACAAAGCATGAGGAAAAGCCTGAAGTTCTTAATGCACTGTTCCCTGGGTGAAAACTGTCAGGATGGGCAGGCCCAGGGAGTGGTGGAATTAAATGGAATTAAATCCAGTTGGCACCTGGTCACAAGTGGTGTTCCCCAGGGCCCAGCACTGGGGCCAGTCGTGTTTCATATCGTTATCAATGATCTGGAGAAGAGGATCAAGGGCACCTCAGCCGGTGTGCAGACGATGCCAAGCTGGGTGGGAGCGTTGATCTGCTGGAGGGTAGGAAGTCTCTACAGAGCGGTGTGGACAGGCTGGATCATGGGCTGAGGCCAGTTGTATGAGGTTCAACAAGGTGAAGTGTCCCGTCCTGCACTTGGGCCACAACAACCCCACAGAAGGCTACAGGCTGGGGGCAGAGTGGCTGGAAAGCTGCCCAGCAGAAAAGGACCTGGGGGTGCTGGTTGGCAGTGGCTGAACGTGAGCCAGCGTGTGCCCAGGTGGCCAAGAAGGCCAATGGCATCCCACCCTGGGATATGCTTTAGCGGTGGCCTTGGCAGTGTTAGCGGTCTCAGGTTATTGTGGGGACTGTGTGATCTTAAAGGTCTTTCCCAATGGAAACAGTTCTGTGGTTCTAAACCTCCATTCCTTGTTTTGAAGGACACAGTCCCAAACAGACCTGAATTTGTGTTTTTAAGGAATTTAGCATCTACCTTTCCTTGAAAGTAAGAGGAATCAGGCTTTAAATGCTCCTGAAACACTTTTTTTCCTTGATCTTAAGCTGTGCGTTTGAATTGAGGTGCTTTTCCACAGAAAGGTTGGACAGAGGATAAATGCAGGCAATTTAGCTGCAATGGCACTTGTTTCATTTGCTTTTCTGCTTCCTTTTCCCATGAGTGGCAGATTTGGGAGTATTTGTCTTGTTCTTTGAGTTCTGGCCCAGACTTGCTCATGAACATGTTGTAAAATCTTATCTGCCCCTTTCTACTGAAAAAATCTTGCAGACTGCTGGGAATTTCTAGAGACAAGGCTTACAAAGCAGACCCCAGTATGATTAGCCCAGAGTCCCTGCTTAAATCCAGGCATGCTTGTATTAAAAAGGAGCAAACTCTTCTAACGCCCCACCCTCTTTTTTTTGTAGCTCCTGGGACAAGTCCTGTGTGCCATTCCAACTCTTTGTTATCAACTGTGTGATGTTGCTGCTGTAGCAGCAGCCTGAGTTCAGTGGGAACAACTCCAAAGCACCGTCCTGGGTCCCACAGCAGTGGGCACAGACAGAGACTTGCCTCTGCTGCCATAGGCATCCAGCCATGGGGAGAGCAGCTGCTGGGGCTTCCCCCATTCTGCCAACAGCAGTCTGCCTCTAACATGTGGACTGTATGGCCATGATTTTGACAGAATGTGGAAAATGCATCGTTTGAACACTTTTTATGTTGCTCTAACGTGACCTGACTGGAGCAGTTTGGTAAGCAGGACGCCCTGTGGTCAGGGCCATGGCAGGGATGGGTGGCTGTCACTTGCACAGGCAGTGTTATTTTTCCATGCAGGCTCCTGATGCTGCAGGGGAACGCACCAGCAGCTGTATCGGGCCCAGTGACCAGCAGCACATCGAGGAAACCCTTATCTGCACAGAGCCCGTCACCCCCTGTCTTGGGGTGACTTTATGACGCCGTATCCCCTATCGCCTTCTCTATGCCCAGACATGAATCTTGTGCCTTTCTGTGCCTCTAAACTGGGTACGAGAGAGGGAGGGGTGAGAGAAGCCAGGCGAATTCTTCGGAGGGGTCTGTGTTCAGGGACACACACACTCCCCTGAGTTCTGCTGCGGCAGAGCCGAGGAAAGAACTTTTCCTGCTTTTTGCCCAGCTCTCGGCTCTGTTTCTCAGGAGAGAGACGGAGAGTTAAAACTCTTTGCTTTTTAGCTAGCCTGCTAGCTGAGGCAAGAACTTTTCCTGGGACTTTGGCTTTTTCTTAATCTTCTGGAACTTTTCAGCAGCACCAGAACATCACTGGGAGACCTGCGCCAAACCACAGCTCCGGAGATAGCAGAGCCACACCTACAGAAGGACTCTGAATTCTACCGGGTTTTTCTCCACAGCGAGAGGTCTTCTTATTTAACATTATTCTTTTTTTTTTAATGTGCCTGCGTGGTGCCCTGCTTTTTAAATAAATAGGTTTTTTTCACTTTCCTCCGAGAAAATTTCTTTCCAAACCTGGTGGGGGAGGGGCTGCTGAAGCCTGACTTCTTTGGAGGAGATGTTCCTTCCAGAGCGTTTCCCCTAATTTGTCTCAAACCAGGACACCCCCTTTGCTCCCCCCATGGCAGCACAAGACGATTCCGCCGCAGGTGAAGGGCTGCAGCAGACTGGAGACTCCTTCAGGCAGGACTGGTGTCAATCTCCTTCCTGCAGCTGTGCCTGGAGGATGTTGGCCTGCAGCGGCGGTGCCGATGCCCAGGAATGCTGCTGGGCTCAGGGAGGCAGGGTGTGTACAAAAGCTGCATTCAGAGCGCTGATCGCGAGACCCCAGAGCCGCTGGCAAGTGCAGCAGCTCTTCTTCATTCCGTGCAAGTGAGAGCCCAGCCTTAGAGCCTGACCCTGGGGACAGGGAAACGCTCTGTGTGTAGTTTTGAATTTTCAGGGACAGCCAAGATGAGAATTGTTTTGAGGCAGGTGATGTTAATGTTGGGTTTGGGTGTGCCTGCAGGAAAGAAAGCAGGAATAAACCCCTGCCACAAGGAAGGAGAACATTTGCATGGCCAATTTACACCCTGCAGATACACTGATCATATCGGCCCTCTGAATAGTGGGGGCATCTAATGCAGAGTGCAAAGCTTCTTTTAATAGACAGGAGAGATGAGATTTGAAGAAACAATTTTGCTGATGCAGAAAAAGGGATCAGATCCACTGGTCCCTTGCCTCAGGGTTAGTTCTGCCAAATCCTGGGCTCAGCTCCTTTGGAATGATTCCTTAATTGCTGATATACAGCTGGAATGCTGAATACAGCTAGGGAGAAGTATGGCCGAGTAAGCAAGGTGACCTTTTTGCTGGATTAATTGTGCACTAGAACTGAGCTATCTCATAAACCTTACGTGTCTGTCTTTTATTATTGACCGTAATGTTCTACAGGGGAAAAAAAAATCCTGATTTAAGAAAGTTATTCTTTTTTTTTACCACTTGGCTGCCACGTGGTTTTATCCTCTATGAAGCCATGTGAAGAATGATTAGTTCTCTGAGTTTTAACAGCTCTCTTGGAGAGCATTTCAAGATGACCTGCCCAGTGCTATTTCCATTAAGAAGATTTTGAATTGTCAGGGACAGCCACGATCAGAAATGTTTTGAGGCAGGTCATGTTTATGTTGGGTTTGGGTGTCTCTGCAGGAAACCAAGCAGGCAATAAACCCCTGGAAGAATGAAGTAGAGCAAAAGTGGAACATTTGGACAGGCCAATTTATTCCCTACAGATACAGGCTCCTTGAATAATGTGGACATCTACTGGGAAGTGCAAAGCTTCTTTTGCTTCTAACGTGGGGTGCCATTGGTCATGTGCCAGCACTTCATTTGTTGTGAACAGAATAAAAAAAATGCAAGAAGTGCAAAACCCAACCCAGAACTGAGTCTGAGTTACAGAAATAAAGTAAAAGAAAAGTAGCTTTGGAAAGCATCTTTCCTCCTAGACAGTGTCAAACCCTCAGGCCTGGCCTGGCGGGGCTTAGGGCTGGCTGACCTTGGAAGGGAAGGGAAGGGGATGGTGTTGGGATGGGGCTTTCGCGGCCATGGAAACGAGAGAACCACGGGCGAGCGTGTCACAAAGGGGCAGCCCCGCGCTGAGGTTGTGAAGGTCGCGGGTGACACGGACACAGCGGCAGGAGACGCGTCTGGCTCTGCCTCTCTGTGCCGACTGCTGGCGATTGGAGCCACCCGACCTTGTTCTAAGGCTGGGTACCAAGCTCCCGTCGCTGTCTACACCAAGAGCGTTCCCAAATTCAAACCCAGATACTTCTGCGAGGCAGAAGCACGGGTTCTACCATGGACTTCTCTGGAAAAGGAAAGACCACTGAGGAAAAAGGTGAGGATAGAAAGGAGCTGAAAGGCCTCAGCCAAATGGAAAAATATCCCAGCAGATTTCAGGGAAAACTGGTTGATGGTGGTCAGTGCTGGCTCTGTGTCAGAGTAGGTGGCTGACAGCTACAGATGATCCTGCAAGGGTGCCCAAGGCATCACAGCTTTCTATCATTAGTTTACTCTGCTTTCTCCTTTTTGACAGTAGCCAAATCACTCATACTGTCAGCCAGGACAGGGACTGTGGCCACAGCTGACCACAAATTGGACATGGTCATGAGATGCAAGGCCTGTTTCTGTCTTTGCCATCAATGTCTGGTCTCCCTAAAGATAAATATCCCGTTCTTCCTCTGCTTGCTGATCAGCTCTAACCCTGAGGATGCTATAACGGTGCTATAAAAACAGCAGCAAGGCCTGCCTGCTTGCTAAGAGGTCATTCTGGTTTGCAGAAATAGCAGTCAGGACTGGGTGGGTCTTTAATGGTTATTCACAGAAGCCCAGCCAAAAGAAGGAATCTTTTTTCTCCTCTTATCATTGCAGCTTTCCACCTTGCCCTTCAGGCTTGCTAACACAATACCGTTTAGAGCAACTATAGTGATGCTCGCTTCATGAAAAATAAAAACAAAGTGATCTTCTCAATAATTAAAAAACCCCTCAAGTGCCTCACCCATTAGATGAGTTGATTGTAAAGGTGGGAGTTCAACTGACTCACTTCTTCCCTTGTACCTGATCTACAGCTCGTTCTATGGACAAAACCTACAAGAAGAAGTGGATGGAGACCATGCCTAAGGAGGGCCCTGTGCGGCCTCCCCGCCCAGGTGCCCTCCCTCCCCTGCCTGGCTGCAAGGATGCTGTGCAGACCCCCAGGCTCGGCAGTGCAG
>JACSVZ010000004.1:15341345-15369292 GCA_014706295.1 Lycocorax pyrrhopterus obiensis
AGTGCCAGGTCTCCGCTCGCAGCCTGCTCAGGGGGCCTTGGCCAGGAGCCCCGGCAGAGGCAGCTGAGCAGCGCTGCCCCCAGGATCACTGCCAGGGAAGAAAAGGTGCAGGCCGAGCATGGCTCAGCCTCACAAAGAGGTAAGGCGGGAGCTGGGCCCGCTCTCTGGCGGGAGGAAGGCTCTTGTGCCAGCCCAGAGAGCCTGGGCACATTGCCAGGACAACTTTCTGCCCTGCGTGTGCCCCCTGCAATGAGCTGTGCTGCTCCCAGTGCCCCGTGTAGCTTGTAGGGCTGCTCCAGGTGTGGGGCAGGGAGAGGAGCAGGAGGCTGCATGTGCAGCTGACCCATTCCTGGAAAGCACAGGGCTCTGGGCTCCCTGCTGTCCCAGGGCAGCCCAGAGGCCAGGCTGTTCCTGTGCTAGCTCTGTGCAAGTGGGTCAGGGTGTCCCTGGCCTGGCCCCAAGGGGCTGCAGCAGGAGCATGTTTCCCTGTGCAGCTCTTTAGAAGTTTCCCAGGAAGTTGTCCCGCAAATATTGTAGCTTCAGATGCTTTAGGTTTGCATTGCGGCCTCTGTTGTATTTTGTGTCTCCACTTGCAGGCCTGACTGGTTACATTCTTGCCAAGAAGTTTACCCTGGCATCTCCCTCTCTGCTCCTTCCCTCCAAGCCATTGCCTCCCATCCGGAAGAGCTCTCCTACAAGGCAAGCAAGATACGGCAGTGGAGAGCAGGAGAATGGGAAAAAATGGCACTGGCTATGAAGATCACAGTGACAGCAGCAAGGAGCTGAGTTTAGAGGGAAAAAGACTTAAGGTGAGGAAATGAAGCTAAGTCCTGTGTGGTAGATTTTCAGTTTATGTGCTGTAGGCAGAGCCCTGAGAGCTTTCCCTGTGGTGTGAGCCCAGGGAAGCAGCTGAGCAAAGGGAGAGGCTCAGCAGGACACTGTGCTCAGGCTGTCTTTGCAGTGGGTGTGGAGTGCAGGCTTCATGTCCTCAGGGTTTATCAATAGCAGGGGAGGTCTTTGAATCGCTGTTGTCTCCACGGACGAGTAGAGAAACGACACGAAGTCCAGGCTCAGGGATCAATGAAGCGCTTAATGAATTCTCAGAGACTTTTATATGCTAGTTCACAGAAGTAATTAAATGCATAGGTAATTGGTTTTTTGCATCCACCCCTTAAGGGATTGGTCAAGTTCTAAGACACCCATCTCTGAATGTTTTTCTACTTAGAACCATAACAATTCTGCAAAACAACCTGCAGCTGCAAGAAGTTTACAAAACTGTAACATTGTTTCAAGTTACTTGCATGGAAAGACAAACTCTCACAAAAATGCTACAGAGAGCTGAAGAAATTCTCTGCTGAAGCTTTCTCAGCATCCATAGTCTACCATCTTTGTCATATTTAGAATGACATTCATTACTCCAATGGTACCCTTTCTGGCATCTGGGACATGGTTTACTAGGTTTTCTTCCCCTGTTTATTCTTTGAGCATTGCTTTCTCATATGACCTTCCTCTCCTGTCCAAATTTGACTGTTGCCTTAGCAACCTGTAGCTGTAAGTAAGGCAGTTGCTATTAAATCTGCTTTGTCTGTTCTGTACCAACATGTGCACAAGCTTTGATAAAATCATTTAAGGAAACAACAGGTTTGTTTCTAACTTGATCAAGTGCCTTACGACAGTCAGGATTAGCATTTTCATAAGCTAAGGATTTCAGTAAAACTTCTGCTGCAGCTGGTAAATCAATTTGCCTTGTCACAGCTTTGCAGACTGTAGACACTGAAAAGCCTTAGCAGAGAGATTTCCGGCTTTCTGCAGCATTTGTGAGAGTTCTGCCTTTCCCATGCAAGCAAGACAGAACAATGTTACCGTTTTGTAAACTTCTTGCAGTGCGGATTGTTTTGGTAGAATTGTTATGGTTCTAACTAGAAAAACACTCAGAACTGTGTGTCTTAGAACTTGACCAATCCCCTTAGGGGGTGGATGGCAAAAACCAATTACCTTATGCCACTTAATACACTTTGTGACTAACATATAAAAGTTTCTGAGAATTCATTAAACCACCATCCATTTATCCCCGAGCCTGGACTTCGTGTCGTTTCTCGACTCGTCCGTGGGAAAACAGCGACAGCAGACAATCAATAAAAGTAATGTGGCCCTTGAGGTCCCTGCCTTATAGCAGAGAAGCCAGGTTCAGTTTATTAATGTCCAGCATTCTTTTCAGAGCTCTTATGGCCAGCTCCCTTGCTTGGTTAAAAGCTTCTGGGGCATTCTTAACTTGTCTTACCATTGTCTGAGCTCCACTCCCTGTCAAATGATCCCTTGTTATTGCAGCGTTAGCAGTCTTTATGTTAGCCTGCGCTTGATTTCACAAAGCCCACCATACTCTGTCCACCATATAGAATATTGTGCTGCTGTCATATTTGATTTAAATAAAGCTTTGCAGTCAGCAGGTAACATAACATAGCTTTCTGCGATAGCTTCTATGAGTCTCAATGTATAGGAAGATTTCAAACCATTCTCTTTCATAGATTTTCTTAATTCTTTAACCATTTCATAAGAAAGTTGCTCATGACGAGGCTGATTGCCTTGATAGATCACAGGCAAAGCACAGAGCAATTCAACATCCCTTGAAGCAAAGCTGTTTTCCTACATGTATCTAAAAAGTCTCTTGCCCGGGAGAAGTGAAAATTCACCATCAGTCACGAAGGGCTGCTTTAGCACCTTGTGTCAGTAGATGGTGCCGCAGCCATAATTTTTAGCGTTGCGGCGCTATTTTAGAATATGAATCACAGACTTTTTCTACAAGTTCGCCTTCTTTTTCCTCTCGTGGGTCCCCTCCTCCACACACCAAAGCAAGCAAATTGGAACAAGAAAGTGGTGCTGTGAGTGCGGGGGAAGTGACTACAGGAGAATTTACAGCTGGGAGTACTATGTCTTTGAATCGTGAAGCTTGTAATGCAGAATATATAATTTTCCATGTTAAAAATTCATCTGAGTGAATCTCAGGTGCTCTGTTTGATGTACTTTTAAAGTATCCCCCACTCGCTTCCAGTGATCGAGGTCATAGGAGCCGTCAGGAGGTACAGGACAATAAGTTTTCAACCCATTTAAGGAGTTGTATTAGTTTCTTTTCCTGAATTTTATGATTTTGCTCTTTTGCTATATGTAATAAGCTGTCTTTATGAAAAGCTTCAATTTGATATATTGTTGTTCATTTTATGAGGGATTGCCCAACTGCCTCAAAAGCTAACCTGTTTCTTAGCCAGCGATTAAAGGACGTCCTCGGCAATCCTTGAAGCTCACCTTTGCTACAGTTGAGATACGCTGCAGTCCAGGATTGCCCAGGAGATTGTTTGTCCCTGTTCAGGACCCATTTGCATGCGAATGAAAGAAACACAGTCCCCAGTCTGGTATAACCAGAGACATTTATTAGAAGTGTACATAGCTTTTATAATATTTTCGCCATCGGGTTAGAATAGCATGAGCCTGGATAGCCAATAGTGTAACTGTTATAAGCTTGCTAACCACAAATACTCATGATCAATTCCCTAAACAGCAACATCAGACTTTTCTCTCATAGATAAATGCTTATATAGCAGTTCCTTCTACAAACTAGTGTGCACCTGCTACTTGTTACATTTTAAAAACTTTGTTACATCTATCCTGCCCCGACTAAAAAGTCTTTTCTTTCTGAGTACTCTTTGTTCTATCAATTACAAGATCCCTTGTTTTCTTTCCCTACCCCCAGTTCCTTGATGTCAGTTTGGAGTGGTGTTTGGCATTCCAAGGGCAGCCAGCCCCTTACTGGCAGCTTTGTCTGGGAGAAATCCTGCGCCATTCGCAATTTTGGAAGGCGGCAGACCACTCCCGCCACAGCACCTGGACTTGCTGCTCTCTGCTGGTGAATGCCTCAACCATTAGATGGGTTGATTGTAAAGGTATGATTCACCTCGCTCACTTCTTCCCTTTTACCTGATCTGTAACTTCTGAGCCCTATCAGCAAGTCAGAGGAAGAAGTCAAGGTTCGTGGAGTGCGACAGGCTCTGTGCACTCTCTACAGCTTCTTCGGGGTCTGCATCAGCAACCCAGAGAAGGAACGCAAGGGCTTCAGGGAGGGCAACAAGCTCTGGGCAGCCTCTGAGTCCATATCAACATTAATTTTGTCCCGAGAACTGGTGATACTCATAAGAAAGTGAAGCAGAAGGCGCTGGATGTGCTGGCTGAAATCATAGGCATCCTGAAAGATGGCTTAAGCCCGGTGATCATCGTTTGGTGGAAGGAATAACAAACAACCTAAACTCAAAGGACCCCGGGGTTTATGCCGCAGCTGTGAAAGCGCTGGAAGAATCCATGGCTCATTTAGGTAAGGCTGAGCCCTGGCAAGGACTCTCCTCAACTGTGTCTCTGCCTCTGCGAGTCAAGAGAACGCTGAGTGCCTTGACAGCTTGTTGTCCGTGGAAACCTCCAGCTGACACCACCAGAAGCTGTGCAGGTGCAGTCCTTGGGCACCAGTCCCCAACAGGCTTGAATGTGCATCAGCATTTCCAAAAGTCCCAGGAGCCCTTGGCTCCGTGCTGCTTGTCTGAAGGGAAGTGCTGGACTACAGCTTTGCTAGAATTCAGGGCCAAAGGGATTTTTGGAGTTTGCTTGGGCCCCATTTGACTTCCCAAATGAATAGCTTTGCTGTTGGCATGAAGGGACACTGGCGCATCAGAACGTCTGCAGAGCAGCCTCCTGGAAGGCCACATTATAGGCATTAGCTTCATTAGGACAGCAGGATCAGTTCGTTACTGCATGCTTGCATGAAGATCATTAGGGACCTCTGTTTTGTATCTCATGCAGGAAAGGAGCTCTTAAGAATACCCTGCTGCTTAAACCCACAGTGGGATGTAGCTGTGTAGTGGTTCACAATGAAGCAGATTGCCTGCTTTGTCACTGCCAGCCCTGGTGACCCTGCGAGGGACCACAGTTCATCACACACACATTTTGCCTCCAAGAAAAGTTTGGCTTGGCTTATTAGAGTGGAAAAAATAGAATAATAATAAAATGGACAATTAATCTGGTCACTTTGGAGGACATACTCATGCTTTTGCGTGTCAGCCCTGTACCTCATGCTCCCACTTTAGCATGTCAGCCCTGTATCTCATGCTCCCAAGGCTTGCTACTTACCATGAAACACGATCAATAGAAAAAATTCAGATCCTACGTTACACCTGAATTAAATTTCTTCAGATCCTTAAGAATTCTCCTGTCAGGACCAGGACAAAACCCTTCCAACACTCACTTGCAGCTGTCCTAGATTTCTGCAGCCCTTTGTGGAAAGATGCTGTAGGCAGAGTGTCTGGAGTTGATTTGGGCCTTTATGAAAGATGTGTGGAACAGTATGCAATGCTCTCCTAGCAGAAAAATGCTGGCCAGCAATCATATTTTAGTAGTCCCCTACGATGGCTTCACGCAGCAACAGCCCCAAGGCTGCTGAGAGGAAGGCACAGAGGAAGACAACCCTCATATTTCTGAGGGAAATTCTCTGACAACAAACCAACCTGAGCTGTCAAACAGCTGTGAGAAATACTCACTCACTGATAAAGCTGGAACAGGAGAAAGTCATCTAAGCAAAACTCTTTATGAGTAGAAACAATCAGCTGCGTTGAGTGCACCTCCCTGACGAGGCACACCTCCCCCTCAAATGCACAAGCCTTTATGCCCTTCCCCGGCCCCAGGGGGTGCCTGTCCCCTTTCCCATGTGCTGGCTACTCAGGAACTTACATTCTTTCCCACTGCCCACCAGGCTCCAACCAGCACCTCCTTTCCCCTCCCCTTTCTCTCCCCAGTAACAAGCGTGGGTTCACTCCCCTTTCCTCCCGCCCACACTCAGCAGGCCTGGCCTCCTGCTCCTTCCAGCTTTGCCTACGTGACAGGAGCACTCCTTCTTATGGCTGCCTGCAATGGCTGAAACAAAACATCATTTTATCCCTCCCACAGCCGGCCTGACGTTTCGAGACACGGGCCAAAGGGGAAACCTTTCGGTGTGTTTGGTCCAGGCCGGGTTCTGCTCAAGGCAAAGGTGTGTCAGTGTACTTGGCTCCTTCTCTGCTCATTGTGTGCGGCAGGCACAGGAGCCCACAGCTCCTGCAGAAACCATCACAGCCCTCAGTGGGAGCAAACTTGTGTCCAGCCCTCACACAGAGCTGTGGTGTCCAGCACTGCACCTCATTGGAATGAGCAATTGTTGCAGTGCTCTTGGAAGGAGCTAAGGAGCTTTGGCCTTCAGATCAGCTCCTTCCTAGCTCCTGATTTGCTGCCCTGGGTGAGCTGCTGCTTGTGGCAACACTTGTTTCACAGCTGGCAGCCCTGCTCTGCTGGCGAGCAGGCACTGCAGGAGCTTTTGCTGGGGACATTGAACCTTTCAGATCTTCCTAAGGAAAGCTCAGGGCAGAACTTGTCAAAAGAGCATTGCCTGGGCAATGCTTTTAACATTGAATCTTTTCTCTGTGCTCCGTGCCTTGCACAGTAAATATTTGAGGAAGCAAGTTTGCTGCTCCAGAAATTCCTCCAATCAGTCAGTTTGCCCATAACAGCACATGATTTGGGATGTGTAATCTCACTTTAATTCATTGTGCAGAAACCTACAGGAGCACTTCCTGTGAGCTGTGTGTCTAACATAAGTGACCTTGCCACCAAGAACTTAGAAAAGTGGGGAGAGGTGGAATCAGTGGCACAAGGATCTGCAGTGGGATTCTCCTGCAGGCCTGAGGAAACTGCCCTGTTCCACTGGGCCATGGCTTTTTACTCTACATCAAAACTTCATGCAATGGCTTTTTACTCCACATGAAAACTTCATGCTTCAGACTGTGGTGGTGAATCTTCCCTGGCCTTTTCAGGCCACACTGTGATCTGAGAAATACTTGTTAGGCTTCAGCCTTGATGAACAGCCCCTGGGCTCAGCTCCTCTTGGGCTTATCTGAAACACTTGAGTGCTCCCAGGAACTTGTGCTAACGAGCTCTTGGGGTTTTCTATGAAGTCTTGGAAACTACTTTTCTTGCCTGAATGGCATAACATCCTTCTTCTCGCACTTCCAAAGACAGGGTGCTGACCCGAAGTGCGGCCATGATGAAGCATTTTATGACTGAAGCCCACTGTCTTGTGGCCCATAAACAGCGGTCCAAAAGGAGCCCTTGGAGCTCTCCTGGACCACAGCGGCTGCCACCAGCAACCTCCCTCTGAGTGGGGCCTCTCAGAGCCAGTGAGCCCAAGTTTCCTGTACTCACAGGATCGCCGATCAACAATGGATCCTGGGCCGATACCCCCACTCCTCGAGGCTCCAGTTTAACTACTGTTAAGCTTGTGTGCTGTTAAGCTTTTGGGCCTTATTCCTTTTCATCCTTGTCCTTTCTGTCGCTTTGTCAAACCCACCTAAACATACACACACAGATAGTTCTCGGTTCATGTCTGGTTTGATTGACTGCATTTTGTTTGTTGCTTTTTTGCCTTGTTGTGCCTTAACCGACTAGTAAGTAATAGTGAGAATGTTGCCAACAAATTTTGTTGAGCTGTTGCTTAATATTCTGTACTAGTTTGAAAACAAACCAGTGAGAGATCGCAAGACAGAATTGTAATTTAATAGGAAAATGAAAATAAGTGCAATAGTACAAGAACACTGACAGAGTCAGGATACAACCTGACACCCTGTTAGTCAGGGTGGTGGTAGCAGCTCAGATGAAGTGGTCCTGTTGAAGCAGTGATCCTGTAGAAGGGTCTGGTCTTCATCTGAAGGTCCAATAGTAGCTCTTGTCCTCTGGGAATCCAGTAGGTGAGAGCTGCTTGTGCTGTTCCAGACCCCGCATTAGATCCAGGTGGGAATGCTTGGCTCCTCCCCCTGGGTGGAGCATCTCACAATGGGCTGATGTAATTCTTTGAGTCATGTGGTGGGTCCTTGATTGCCCATTAAACAGAGACAGCCCCCAGAGGGAGTTAGCAAGGATGAGTCATGGTAGGAGATAACGAACACAGCCCCACCTGTTTTAACAGCTTGTGAAGGTGACAACAGAATACATACTATTGCTTACAACGCCGTTGGACTGCTGTCCTGGGTAAATATACATACAGATGCCTTTTCCAAAGCAGTGCATCTTTTCCCAGTGAAATACACATCCTCTTCTTACCTATCACATTGTGATTGAAGACACCTCTGAGCCAGATCTGTCTGAGATTGCAAAGGAGCAAAGCTTTGGGATTTGGGCACATTCTCTTTGTTTCTTTGCTCAGGCCTTTTGTGAGCATAGAATACATCCAGGCAGAAACTTTAGACTACACAGGATCTTCTGGATCCATTGCCCCCCAAACACGTGAATAGGTGGCCCCTTTGTAAATGCCAAATACCAAGCAGTAGCACAAATGACATGGAGAAAACATGGCAAAAGAGGAAGAGGAGAGGCCCAGTGAGGAATGAATATGGCGAGACAGAGGTATGTTGAGTGAGCTGCACTCTGACAACCTCTAGGCTAGCAGGTCCTGGTCTCACATTCTCTGCTTAGTTTTTTTTGAAATTATTTTATTTAAAACAAAACAAAAAAAATATCAAAATTAAATATATACAATTGAAAATATATTATCGATATTTAAAAGATAAAATCAAAACACATTTATTCAAGCCTACATCTAAATATCAGAACATATGTACATCTGTAACTATAAAGCCTAACGCATAAATCCAAATCTTCAAACATTCTTCGGACATTTGTCATTTTTGGCACAGCTAAAACGTCCCATCCGGAGGTGTCCAACTCAGCATTTTGTCAGCTTCCTGGAGGTCATCAAGCCTTCACCAGCCCAAAATGTTGGAGAGGTTTTCCCGCACGTGGGGAGGCTGGCTGGCAGCATGCTTCTTCAGCTTGGCGCCCATCACCTTGTAGAGGGCAGACGCAAGCTTGGTGACCACAGTGCGGACATTGGCGCTTCGGACGGGCAGCGCCTTGTTCCCCAGGAAGGACCAGAGCACGGGCAGGGCGTAGCGCTGGACGACTTCGGGGCTCCTGGGATAAACCCATCCCACAAGCGCTGCCGGAAGAGAGACACAAACTTCTTAACCACCAGCCTTAATGCAAACAAGGATCTACCTCTAGTACTGGTTCTTGGGAGTCTCTCTGGCTAAGATCAGTGAAAGAGCACACAGAGAGCCCCAGGATCCAGAAACAAGCAAAGCAGCTGATCATCCCCGAAACAGAACCACCAAGCCCTCAGGACTAATTTTGCCAAACAGAGCCTTGTGCCTGTGGCACACTTTGTACCTTTACTAAATCCTTTCAGAATCTGTTTCTGCATGAACAATGACTGAAATGTCAAATTGCTGTTTATTTCCATTTAGAAGTTGTCTAAACCCACTGCTGAAGATTTTGAAATGCACCGTAGAGAGGCAGTTGAGAGATTTCTAATAAAAGGGATGATTCCATTTTTGTGACCTTTGATGTCAAGTGCCAAAAGTCTAATCTGGCTCTTCCCTTTGCTCAGTGGCACACAGCAAAGGGCAGTAGTAGACCACACTTGAAAATTCCAGCCCACCAGAGATGGGTGCTGCTTGACAGCTGGATTTGAAACATCAGTGACTAGCTGGTGTCTTTGGCAGAAGGCTTTTGTGGCCTCTGACAAACAGCTGTTTCAAGCCTCAGGGTGTCTTAGATAATTACCCAGACCCCATTGCCATGGCATTGGAGCATCTCCAAATTTTAATGGCATTTCCCCTCACACTGTTAATGGCATTTTTTCTTACAATGTGCACTGAAATAGGGGAATAGAGAGAGAAAAATGCTACACAGGGGACTGAAATTTAACCAAAACACAAGTGTTCTCTCACATTGTCTCTGAAGCCTGCTCTCTGCTCATTTTCTGAACTGAACTCTATCAAACACAGACAAAAATTTACTACCAACAGGCTCCTTGCATGGCAGATTTGGCTGAGAGATCAAAACCTGAAATGGTCTGGAGACCATTCTTATTTTCTGATCAGGCAAAATGTTATGTAGTAGCCATTTATTTTTCTATGGTGGAAGAGACTTCATTTTCCCTATGCTGTTAATCCACCAGCAGTCATCAACATTTAAACAGCTCCTGAAAGTACCTAAAACCAATTCTGCTAAGCAGGAAAAGGGTTATGGTACCCATTTTGAAATGGGAGTTCATTTGAGTTTACATCCAATTAAAGGCATCGCTCACTATGCAACTTGCGAAGAGAAAGAGCTGTCTGCTCCCACTAAATCTCAGAGAGAACATCTGCTCTTTCTGAAGTAGTCCTAATTCATGTTTCATTCCTTTATTTGAAAATGAGATTAAAGTAACTGCAAAACTAAATTCCCTATTCCTGGAGATCGACTTTATTCAAATGCTCTTTAAAGGGCCTTTGACACTCCCAATTGCTGAATGTGCCCTTTCGAGATTCATAATGAAGACACAAAGTGTATGAAGCCTTGCATTTAAAGATGCTGGCATAATTAGCAGTGGATTTAGCCCCAATTAAAGCAAGGCTATAAATAGTCTTCTCTAGTATGTATTGAGATTGTAATTTTTCCATTCCTTGGCTATTGCTGACATAGCAAGATCCTCTGGGGAATCAATTAGCAGCTGCATTTGGAGCATTTTGGACAGCGCTGACATAGGAAGACCCTGATTGCACACCCTGAAATGCTCCGTCCAAAGCCACTTTGACAGCACAGGCAGGGAGCCTCAGCACTCTGCTTCTGCCCCTCTGCCCCCAAAGGCTGCCTTGCACAAAATCCGTGCCTCTAACCTGTGTGCTGAGTTTTGGCCTAAGCTGTGACCCGTGGGCACTGCAGGGTTGTGCCTCAAAACTTTCCAAGAGCAAAACAAGAATTCTGGGAGGACAAAACAAACTGATCCCCTGAAACAGCATTTGCCACCATTTTCCCTAAAGGACCAGAGCTGTCCCTGAGCTTCCAAGAGGGGAGCCAGCTAGGGTATTTTTAGCCCCTCCCTTTCCTGGAGGTGGCTTCTGAGATGCCCCAGTGAGAGCTCAGCCCTGAGGCCGAGCGCCGCCCCCATCTCAGATGCTGCACACCTCTGCAGCAGCCAGGGAAAACCTGCCCAACACACCTTCCATGGGTATTGGGCAGGAGGGACAAGCTCAGCACCTCCTGATTTTGAGGAGCCACTCTACTGTCTATTCACAGGCATTCCCTGTAAATACTGCCTCGGAAGACCTCTTGGCTTAGAAGGGGAGGCCATACCTGAGAGATGCTCCACGACATCCAGCAGAGCTTGGCCATTCAGTTCACTCCTTCGGTGGCCGAACTCTTTCATCAGTGATACTTTATCTACAAGAGAAACACACGTTTCTGCTCACTCTTCTGAGGTCATAAGAGAAAGGACAGTGGGGAGGGAAAGGGCAGAGGCAACTACATTTTATAAAATAAAGGAAATTCCTGGTGATTTTTGAATCCTTTTCTTCTTTCCTTCCAGCCTACTTGGGAGGATTTTAAATTCCAAAAGAAAAGCTCTCCTTTCACATATGTAAATCCAAAGTTGTCGGCTGTACCAGGACCTATGTTAAACATTTCACATCAGGGACCTCAAGATTTCAATCCCATGTAAGCAGTGAAAAGTTTTTGCATCCCAGAGCTTTGCGCAAGTGATCTTCCTCCCCTATGGAAAAGGGTGAGAAGGCTCCAAAATTCACACATCCATTCCCACTTGAAGGATCAGCTGTTTTTAAATCATCAGGTTACCTGTTGGGACCTATGGACCAGACCCCAACATCTGTGAAATCAGATCTTGGCAGAGAGACTGGAAAATGAACTGATTTCCCAATACTTGACCCTCATCTGTATTTTAGTTTTTCTTGTGCTATCTGTTGCTGTTTTGGGGGTCTTGCTTGAATTTAGACACTGCTGCCTGCATTGGCCTGCAAGCCTCCAGTCCTGCCACTCTAATAAGCCAAGCCAAACTTTTCCTGGAGACAGAAGGTGTGTGGGATGGACTGTGGTCCCTCGCAGGGTCACCAGGGCTGGCAGTGACAAAGCAGGCAATCGGCTTCATTGTGAACCACTACACAGCTACATCCCAATGTGGGTTTAAGTAGCAGGGTGTTATTAAGAGCTCCTTTCCTGCATGAGATACAAAACGGAGGTCCCTAATGATCTTCATGCAAGCATGCAGTAAAGAGCTGATCCTGCTGTCCTAATGAAGCTGATGCCTCTAATGTGGAGCCTTCCAGGAGGCTGCTCTGCAGACGTTCTGATGCGCCAGTGTCCCTTCATGCCAACAGCAAAGCTATTCATTTGGGAAGTCAAATGGGGCCCAAGCAAACTCCAAAAATCCCTTTGGCCCTGAATTCTAGCAAAGCTGTAGTCCAGCACTTCCCCTTCAGACAAGCAGCACGGAGCCAAGGGCTCCTGGGACTTTTGGGAAATGCTGATGCACATTCAAGCCTGTTGGGGGACTGGTGCGCAAGGACTGCACCTGCACAGCTTCTGGTGGGTGTCCGCTGGAGGTTTCCACGGACAACAACAGCTGTCAAGGCACTCAGCGTTCTCTTGACTCGCCGAGGCAGAGACACAGTTGAGGAGAGTCCTCGCCAGGGCTCAGCCTTACCTAAATGAGCCATGGATTCTTCCAGCGCTTTCACAGCTGCGGCATAAACCCCGGGGTCCTTTGAGTTTAGGTTGTTTGTTATTCCTTCCACCAAACGGATGATCACCGGTTTTAAGCCATCTTTCAGGATGCCTATGATTTCAGCCAGCACGTCCAGCGCCTTCTGCTTCACTTTCTTGTGCGTATCTCCAAGTCTCGGGACAAAATAATCAAAAATCTGTGAAGAGAACAACCAACACAAAAGCTGGATTAAAATGTCCTTGTTTGAAGAAGGGATGTAGAAATGAGCGCTCAGCAATGTAAAAGATGAAAGTGATCCTTTCTGTCAGGTCAGCACTTGCTTGCACAATTTCACTGTTTTCCTGTGGGCCACTCACTGGAATGGTTGCGCAACCTCCTGCTGGTTGAAAGAGTTTCATACATTTTTAAGAGGTTTGGGTGGGGACAGAATAGTTCCTATGGTGTTTCTCTCCTCATTTAAGTCATTAAATTAATCCCATTTATTGATGCAAAACAGTATCTTTGCTTTAGAAGTATGGAACCAGATATTTACAATGCCCGTTTTTCTACACAGTTGCCTCAAGTTCTGAGGGCAATTATGATTTTGCCAAAACTGTGGCAGGAGGAGATCCAGGTTTTGTTCCGTCTGTCTCAGAACCGGTGTCTGGAGAAGTGCAGGGCTCTGATCAACTCTTCCAGGATCCAGACCATTTGTCTACCTAGCAGGTAGACTTCTGAAATTTAATGTGCTGTACAGCTCTCATTAGAGCAAGTTCAGTCCCTTGACAGCCACCTTATCAGGCACCATTTTCTGGAAAAAGGGAGAAAGCAGCTACTGGGAGGAGAAGGCAGAGATCTGTCCTTAGCCATTTTCCTCCTTTTCCAAAGAGAAAAAAGACCCTCCAAGAAGGGTGAGCACCATCTTTACCAAGAGGAAGAGGGATGACGATGGAAACGAGTAGGCAGAGTTGTGCCTGTGCAAGACAAGATGGAGTTTACAGAAGGATCCTTTTTAAAAAAATTGGTTTAAACCAGCCCAGCCTGATACTTCCCTTCCCATCCAAACCCATTTTTTGTCTAGAGAATAATTGCCACGCTTTCAGTGGCTGGATTCCCTTTCCCTAACCCAGCTGGGAGTAGGAGACAGCAGAAGTTACACCAGCAGAAAATTCTGTCCTCATCTGATGAACAGCATCAATAGGCACCTGCCAGACAAATACATCTGGACTGCAATAACTTGTCGTGAAGCGTGGACCTGAATTCAATATTTCTGGGTAAGAGGGACCAGCCTGTCCCAAACAGCCAGGATGTAGTGCCAAGACACACTGAATTAACTTCACTGCTACAGGCTTGGGAAAGGAGCTAAAGGAAAGGCACAATGAAGACACCCTACATACTTGGACAATGTTAGTGGACATGAGCTGGCGGCTGGTTTTGCACAGGTCTAGGAGGAGTGCCACTCCTTCCATCCGTGTCTTAAACTCCTTGGCTTCCAGGAGATTGTAAAGCTTCTGGAGCGGCTCCATTTCTTCCACAATCGGAGGTAACGTGACCTGGGCTTTTGGACGTTGGAGGAGGCGTCCATCAGAGGTAGACTTCGTCCTGGAAAATAAAACCAAATTAGGAGCTGTTGGTGATCATACCTTCAGTTAATTGTGAGCAGAACATCTTGAGGAGGTTTCCTAATGATGTGATTTCAAGCTAGAAAATCCTGATCTGAAAAACAACCTGAGACCTCATGACAATCATTACAGGAGACAATCTGCAAGCAACATTCTCACCAGTGCTTACTCAGGAAAACCAAGGATGAGATGCATCTCATTTATCTTCAGATGGCTTCTCAACTACCCATGTCACATTGCTTTGTGGGGAAAGAGAGACACTACTTCCAAGCTTAAATGCCTCATCATATGGCAGGTGTGTGTCTTATAATAAGGAAACTCATCTCTCTGGAGAAGCGTCTCTACACCAGGCATTGCAATCTGGAAAAGTAGCTCAGATGCATCTGAACAGATGAATAGGGGCATATCTGAAGGATCCAGAAAATCAGTATCAGGGATAAAAACAGAAGCCAGAATCCCAGCACTACGCTCACATGATTGCTTCCCTAGAGACTAGATCCACAGCTTAAGAAACCCACTGGGAACAACTCTCTTGGATCAACCTGTCTCTTCCATGAGCATGGGAAGATCCTGACTATGCTACTGAGGCATGTGGTCACTCTCCTGCCAGCGCTGAGCATGAGAGAGCTAAATAAATCCCCTCTGTTATCAGAGGAGAACAGGTACAAGTAGCTCTCCCACCGGCAGGAAGAGACAGCTAGGACCAAATTCCTGTCTTGAATGCTGATTGCAGCACAGGGGGAAATAACCCAAATATGCTGTCCATCAAGCAAGCAGTATGAAGGCCAGGAATATCAAGACAAAATCTCCACATTGAGACACCTGTTGACCAAAGTTGCTCCGGAATTGGCTTGCTACTTACTACTCAAACTTGGTACTGTGTGAGGGTAAGAAAACCACGATTCAGGCAGGCCAAACTACATGCATGGGAAGCGCTATTTTGGGGAATGGCATCTTGCTTCTAGACTGGGACTTTTCATCAAAACACCCATCTGAAAAAGACTGCACTCAGGTGAAAAAAACCCTGGTTGAATTTACTTGTCCCAAGTGAGGCAGCAGAGACATGGCCCTCTCATAGCCTCCACAGCACTGTCCTTGCCACGGCACTGGATCTTCTGGGCTGCAACCAATGGGTGTCTTTTTGTCGCCCAGTTTTTGTGGAAACCCCTCCAGAGAAGTTGTGTTCAGCGTAATGCAGAAGACGACATTTTTTATCATAGAGCATTTGTAGGGAAAGGAAACAATCTCTGGCACAGGTCATCTCCACCAGAAAGACTTTCCCGAGGAAGAGACATGTAAAGCTTGTCATGTGCTTTGCCACATCTAACAGAAGTGCTCAGTACCGTTTACTAGAAGGCAATGTGGCCTGGGGCTTCTTCGAGCCATCGTTCCTCTGCTTCACAGGCTTCTCGACAGATGGGCATTCACTCTTCTGGCTTTCCATCCCCTACAAAGGCATAAAGAAACCCCATGGATCTTTAGAATATAAAATAGGAAATTACCTGTTGAAAACACAAGTTATAACCAGGATCACTGCTACCAAGGCTTAGGGAAATGTTTCCTAACTTGCAGAAGGAAACAGGCCAGAGGTTCAGTGATGCCAACTCAATAGCCCAAGGCAGGTTATGGGTGCTACCATACTGAGCAGCAGTCTAAAATCCCAAATTCATTAGTCTTGAGCATAAATGGGAATAATGCAAACTGGTAGGCAACGAGTGTTCTTAAAGGAAGCTGCAGAAAAATTTGGACTCTTTGGAGGTTGGCCCATTGTGTTGGAAGTTGATTTGGTTCAACACTCACTCTCCCTGTTCTTGCACAAGGGCACACTCCCTTCTAGATTGTAGATAAAAAGAATAAAAAAACCCACAAACAAACAAATGATTTTCCACTGGATGCTGCTGAATTCACCAAGGTTCTTCCAGCTCCACAGGGCATGACAGCAGGGCAGTATTCCCAGAAGACAGACAGTAATTGTAGTAATTAGGATTGACTTGGACATCTTTTGTAGATTTGGAAATTTTCTTGGTACTACTACTTCCTGTGTCTGTTGCAAAAACTCTGTTGTCTCCAGAAGCACTGTTCTCACTTAATTGCTTTACTGGGAGCAGAGTAGAGAAAGTGGGGTGGGGGTGGTTATGCTTAAATGGAAACCCATTTTCTCCTCTTTCCTTTTGTTTGTGGTCGATATTCAAAATATCCAATACCCCACTCTTTCCCTAATATTATCAGTTCCTTTGTGGTCTGCCGATGTACAGGCTGGGGATCAACAGCTCATTCCCAGGAGCAAAATGATTCAGCAGAAGAGGAATGAGATAAAGACAGATTAGGTATGTTTGATCTCATATTAGCAGTGGCAATACTTGCACAAAGGAGACATTTCTCCTGCCAAGCACTTACTTTCTTCTTAATTCTTGTCAGAATATCTTCCAGGTCACGGGTAGAAACAGATTTTTCCAAAAGCCTTTTCAATTTTTGATGATTCAGCATCATTTTCACCATCTCCTGTCCATAATGCCTAACACAAGAAAGAAATAAAAAGAAACAAAGAAAGAAAGAAAGAAAAGTGAACAAACAAAAGAAGAGTGTTAACAGAATTAGCTGATACCTTAAACTCAGCAGCTGCCATACTTGCATGAGAAGGCATTACCTACTCAGCAAAGAGAGAGATTTACCTCCACTTGTCACTGCACAGTGCTGTCAGCTGAACACAAGAGGCAAGAGGAGAACGTGGGGCAACAGAAAAACACAATTTCACTCTGAAACTGTGGGAGCGCTTCTGTGGATCAAAGATTCCAGGGAACAAGCAAAACACCTCTGCTTTGTTGTCAGAGCTTATCAGCAGTGTCTTGCTGCCATTGCACAGTAATTTGCCTTTCTTTAATGTGCAGGGAAGCCAGGACCAAACACCTCATGCTTGCTTTTGATCATTCTATACTATATGTATGCACAGGGGCAGCTAGTTGCTCATGTGTTCTTGGCAGCTCTTAATGGGAATTTAATCATCAAAGGGGATTTTGGTGGTTTGGGTTGATTTTGCCACTAGGAAACCACAGTTTTCTTCAAGAAGAAATTTGGAGGTCATTCAGCCACAGATAACAGCATTATGGAAATCTGCAGAAGAGGTTTAGAAAGACTGAATACATTGGCTAAAGACCCCTGGAGTATTTCTAGGAAAGTCTTAAGCTAATGAGAAATAGATGTGTGGGATCCTTCAGTGATGAACATTAGCCAACATTTTGGCTTTGTGTTGTGCACCTAAGGCCAAACAGAACTGTTTGACTGGCACATCTGATGGCTCTTTTGATCTCAGGAAAGAATCATTCAAGTCCCAGGAAGCTGGCAATGCTCCTGCTTGTGGGACAACCTCAGGTTCCCCAGCAGAGTCATTTCCCCAGACAAGCCGGGGCAGTGGTCACAGCACCAAGCCTGACAGAGCTCAAGAGGCGTTTGGACAATGCTCTCGGGCACATGGAGTGACTCTCGGGGTGCCCTGCACATGGCCAGGAGCTGGACTCGATGACCCTGATGGGTCCCTTCCAACTCAGCGTATTCCGTGACTCTATGAACCTCATCCACACACTGAGGGAACTTAATATTTCCTTTAGCTTCCACTCTTTTGTGGCTTTACCCTTTACAGACAGACATCAAACAGTTTTCCTGTTTTCAGAGGTGAAATGAAGATCATTACCTTGTGTCCTTGTGACAGTCCTGAGCAAGCGTCCCTGCCGCGTGCGCCAGCCTCTCAGCCCTGGGCGTTCCTGCGAGCTTCTTGCCTCCAGTTTTCTCCATCAAGGACAGGAGGAGTTCGGCCGCACACTTCCGCACCTGGACGTGGCGGCTCCTGGGAAGAAGAGAGCGAACACTGGGGCACAGAGAGAAGGAGGGACAGCAGCGCAGGCCTTGGCCAGAGCATGCTCCCTGTCATTGCTGGGGAAGGAGGCCCGGGTTCTCCCTGCAATTTGGGACACCTGAAAAGGTTCTGTCCTCAGATAAACACAAAGTTAGCATTGTACAGAAGGACTGCCTGCAAGCAAGAGCGAGGAATTCAGTCTCCCTGCACTATCTGATACTCAATTTCTTTCCCCAAATTTACTCTGAGAAAGAGGGAAATTAAAGACAACCCACACTGACCCATCAGAGGGTACCCACTACACAGACAGCTGCAGCAGAATTGAGGCTATTTACACCCATTTACCCCCAAATCTGAAGACCTTTGGGAAAACAAATGCAGCGAAAGCACACTGTGGGACACGAAGTCGCAGAATATCGAGCACTGCAGCCGGTTTCTTCTGGGAGGCTTGGCAAGAGATACATCTGAACGTTTCACCCTTTTCCAAAGCTGAGGAAAGGGTGGCAGTCAGTTTAGCCAGGTTGTCCTGTTCTAGAGAGTGTCTCTTGGGAACTATCAGGCCCAGCACCAACACTTAAGGCAGCATCTGGTTCAGCTGTCCCATGGCAGTGGGCCTGTGAAGGTGCCTGTACAGTGATTCATCATCTCAAGGCTAACACGAGGCATCAGTTTGAATAGAAAGTAGGGCTCTAAGGCCAGGACAGTCATACAAGACTCCTCTTGGCAGGAGCTGCACCTGCTGTGCAGGCTGTGCCACACCCAGCACGTTGTCCCCCATGTGCTCCATGCCCCAGCAAGTACCCTCCTTATTTCTCAAGTGAATGGCATAACGAGGATGCATGGTTTTTCCCAGGGCCTCTGTGGTTAGGGCTGTGAAATATGAAAGAGTGCTCACAGCTGCAATTGCAATTGTCCCTCTTCCCACAAAACCACAAGGCTCTATCCTTAGCCTTTGCAGGCACTTTCACTTCCCCACCATTCACCACATCTAGGCACATCTAGGTTGATCGGAGAATCAAGTCACTGAGTTCACAGAAGATGCAGGATACAGGACTCTTCCCTCCCACCATTCCCATTCTCTCTCTCATCCCTTCCCCCACACACACAATAGAACGTGAAGAATATCTTTAAGAGAAGAAGAACCTACTGGACTCCACTGTCCATGAGAGCAGTCATTGCTCGTGCAGGAGTCACATTCTCCACCATGATGCCCAGGGTCTGACTGGCTGCTTTCTGAACAAACTCTGGGGAGTTCCACACCATCTGGAGAAGGACCCGAGCAACCTCATCCACCTCAGAGTCCATGTCCTTCTTCAAGGTCACAAAGAGCTCTCCAAGAGTGACGATTGCAGAGTACGACACCTTTGAGCGGAGGTTGGTCACCTGGGGAAGTCATGAGGGGAAACATAAGAATCACCTTGAAAAGAAAACCACTTGCCTTAGACAAAAGTCCCAGGAAATGACAACACTGCCTGCTGTGTCCAGGGGAACATAAAGCACAGGCAGAGCAGAAGAGCACAAGCACAGAAAGGCACTTGCTCTGGCACCAGCTTGTGCTAGGCCTCAGGCCTGCTTACTGCAGGCCTAAAGCATATTACTTCACATAAAGTGTTCTACTTAACTCTTCTATAATGTCCACTGCTTTGATTTTAGGCCCTTTTATTAGGAAAAGAAATCAATTAAAGCAAGGGCTGCTTTCAAACCATAAAGGTAAGAGTCATAAAGACAAAAGAGTCATTTGCTCCTGTTCGAAAAAGCAACACCAGCACTTGAAGCTCTCAGCTTGGAAACAGAAAACACCGACACAAGTCTACAGACTAATTGGCAGTGTTGAATTACAGCTTGGGCAGAGATTTGGACTGCAGCAAATAACATAATTAGTGTCTCAGTTTCTGCATTTGCACGTTGCATTATAATGGTGCCTCGCTCAAAGAGGAGAGTGTCAGATGCCCGACCTACCAGTAAATACAGCTACATGTACACACAGATCCTATAGAGAGCTGACAGACGTGAGAAATATAAGGTCTAGAAACAGAAATGAAGGCAGTCCCTGAGCACACATGGAGATGAACAAGCACATATCTACTCTACACACCGTGTATGAAGCACGGAGGACAATTCAGAACAATGTTCTTACCTCGTTGGTAAGTGCCAAGCAAACCTCACGAAGTCTACAAAGGAGGACTTCTGAATGGGACTCAGCCAGGTGTTTGATGCTGAGGAGTCCCTTCTCCTTCAGCTCCCTGAAAGGCAAGTACCAAAAAGACTGACTTTCTCTCCACCCAAGAACTAGGCAGCACCCTCTGAAATTACCAGGCTGGCGGCTCAGTCAAACAAAGGGAGGTGCTTTGCAAGCAGTACTTGATGAAATCGTGGAACTCATGGGCACAGGATGCTGTCAAAAGCATACACAAATGCAAGAGGCAAATAGAGGGGTTTCACAGTCTTTCTGAAATCTCTGGCCCATGAAGTCCCTATGTCACTGCTTCCTAGAAGCTGTGAGACCATGCCATGCTGCTGTTTCTTGTCATCTGCCTGTACCTGTCCCTGAGACACAGTCCCATCGGGCTCTTACTGGGGCATTTTCCTTCTTTGCCAGCCCCAGCAGGCAGTTCAGCAGTGAGAGTCTGCACTGGCACTCTGTAGCTGAGTTTCCACTCTGCAATCTAGGCCTGTCTGTCACCCACTCCACTCCACCTCACACATTCCCCAGAAAAGCAGCAGGATGCCTCAGAAGATTCCACACCAGGGCAAGGACAGCTGAAAGTCTGGCTTTTCCAAAACCCCCTACCTAAAACAACAGCAACATGTTATTTACAAGGTGCAGACAACTCCCTCTCTCAGCACTTGCTTTGTGCAGGACCTGAGCTACAGGAAGGTGTGTGACGCATCAGGGCTGCAGCGCAGGGCTGGCGACCGATGCCACGGGCATCCCTGAGTGTCACCCGGACCCCCCCACAGCTGCAGAAGCTCTCTGCACCTCACAGGGCACCAAACAGAAATGGGGAAGAGAAAGCAGAAGAGAAAGAGCAAAGCAAAGGTGACTGCACAAGGAAATGCATCGTGGCAGATTTTTCATGCTTATCCCAGGGTGAATGGAGTCCTTATCCCAGTGTGAATGAAGCATCCAGCAGTGAGTGGATGATAACCCAGACATCAAAAAGACAACCAGTATCACCTAACATTTGTAGGGTTATCACCTCTGGGCCTCTACAGGCCTCCTTCTGTCTGTGTCTAAGTTTGGGACACATTGTGAGTATTGACAAAATACCTCAGGCCCATATGAAGCAGTGAGAAGGAAACAGTTGAATTCCAAAAGTGCAAGATTCCTAGAGGATTTTCTTTCTTTTTCCTTCTCTTCTGCCATGAGCCCCTCAGGAGTAATGACAGGCTGAGGGACTCTATAGCACAACTCAGTCCATTTCTCAGAAAGAAGAACTCCCTGTAGCTGCTCCTGGGTCTCACGCGCAGAAGGTCACAGGGAGACCCTGACTCCTGCCATTGCTGCCAGCAGTGGCACCAGAGACAAATCTTACTCAGTCCCACTGGGCCCCGAGGCACCCAAATCTCTACACTCAAAACTGCTGCCATCCTGCTTCTGGCTTCAGCCAGCAAATCATCTTGTCCCACAGCTTTCTCTCTTCCCTCAAGATTTCCTTTGCAGCTCCACGGAGCAGCAGGCAAAGCAAGGAAACAGCACGGACCTGCTGCAGCTGCAGCACTGCTGCAGACCAAGGCCAGGAAAAGGCTGCTCTCAAATCTTTGTCCTCTCACTGCTCTGGAGTGCTTTCACTAGTGCCCCTCGGCCCTCTGGGCTGTTGGGCTCAGAGGCACCAGCAAGATACACTCCTAACCTGCCTTAACGCTAAGAGGGAGACAGAGTGAACGGGGCCTTTCTTACCAGTCATCGCTGCTGAGCCAGGACAGTGCCTCGAGCAAGGACTGCTGTGGCTCCAAAGAGGCTCTGTCCTTCTGCCCCTTCCCACGGAGCGGCTCCTCTCGGCGCTCGGCACCAGGGGCCGTCTGCGAGGTCACTGTAAGGAGAGGGTCAGCCATGAGCGCTGCAGCCCCGGGCAAGGCGCCCCGCCATGGAGCGGCCTGCAGCCCCATCTCCCAGCCACGCTTCCATGGGGTACAAACTGGCACTGGCTCAGAGACTTCCCTGCTGTCTGGCTCCTTGCTTTCTCCCAGCCCCCCCCAGCTGGGCACAGCTCCTTGGCTAAACCTGACAATTGCCCACACAGCGCCAGCTCCCAAGTGCCACAGGTACCACAGCCAGCGGCACGTTCCTGAGGCCGCAGAGCTCCCACTCCCTGCGAGACACTGCCCGCCAGCAGGACTTGCTACCCCAGGAGGGACCCCTCAGCTGCCTCTCTTGTCTCAGCGCCCTGATTTCCCCGAGCCCTGAGGACAGAGGCACTCTGCAACTCCCTGAGGAAAGACCTGCGGCTGCCTCGCCACAGCACCAAGCCGAGCCTGAACAACCCAGTCCTGCTGGGCCCGGCTGAATCCCCACGGAGC
The DNA here is from genome assembly GCA_014706295.1 of Lycocorax pyrrhopterus obiensis. Lineage (NCBI taxonomy): Eukaryota > Metazoa > Chordata > Aves > Passeriformes > Paradisaeidae > Lycocorax > Lycocorax pyrrhopterus. Next base: position 15,363,937 of record JACSVZ010000004.1, read on the forward strand.
AACTACCAGGGAACAGCCATACCTGACCCTTCACACCTGACAGCGCCTCTGTTCCCATTGACTCCAAATATTCTAGACAGCAGGCAGCTGAGGGCATTACATTTTAGCCTGCTATTGGGAAAGGAGTAGTTCATGGATTTTGTTCTTTCTAAGCATCATGTATCTTTACTATTTCAGAGGTACACACTGGCTGTATTTCAAAGATGCTGAGGTGAAATTTAGTTGTCATCAAATGGACTTGTGTGCACACTGTGCAACGCCTATGCTTTCTCTTGTGGAAAAATGCAATTTCCAGTCTCGATGGTTGATAAAAGAGCCTTCCAAATGCAAATTGAGGATAAAAATATGTAAATACAGATGCAGATTGTTGGTAGATGCACTCTCTTGATAATCAGTTTACAAGGTAAGAGAAAATTCAGATGATAAACGCATTTCTTATGAAACCCATTTGTCATCAAAAGCACTGTCAATCAAACATTTCATGTCATGCACTCAAAAGCTCATTTTCGAATGTGTATATGAAAACATCTGAGCTGTCTCAAACGATGGGCTATAAATAGTGCTCAGAATGCAGATGAACTGCTCTAGACTCTGTAGGGGTTTTGTTCTACCTTGCATGTTCTCACACAGTATGGAGGAAGCATAACATCAAAATATTCAGATGGGAGCTAATCTGGATGTCACTGGTGTACCCCTGTCACTGACATCAGTGATGTCACTGCAGAAGGATGTCGATATACACATCTATATTCAATATGAATGGGGAGCCACATCAGGCTAGTTCTGGTCAATTCTGACCATGGAAGCAGCATCACTAGAAAAGAGCATTCAGAGTATCATTCCTAGCTCCCTTCTTCTTATCTCACCCTACTTAGGATCACAGCACAGGCAGGCTGCCCTCAAAGGAGAGACAAGAGCCACTAGGGACTATGTGCTATGTATTTACTGTGGGCAGCAAACAGCCTGGGAGCACCAGGCAGCCCCTCCTGGCTGTCACCTGCTACACACGGCCGCTGTACTTGGGTGGGGTGACACAGGAGGCGCTGCTTGTTCCTCTTGGCATTGCAGGCCGTGGGATGGCAGCAGCGAGAAGCCATTGGGCACTTCTGGGAGCAGCAGCACGGCTGCACCAAGTGGCTGACTGCCATGCACAGACAACCCTTGCTGGGATAGCAGAAAAGCTGGCTGCAGAGCCGGACAGCAGCACAGGCAGAGGGCCAAGATGGAGAGTGGACAATTGATCGTGGTGGTACTCGTAGGTGCACAGTGAGCACACCCTGCCAGACTGCCCCGAGCTCATCCCTGCAGTTACAGCTGCCTCCTGGCACCAGTGCTGTAGTTTGGACTATCAGGATGGGCAAAAGCCAGAGCTTAGGCCTTTACCACTACTTTATTCAGCTCAGCTTTCCAATGGATCTCCAAGAACCAACTGCTCCAGTACTACTGAGCTGGAGTACCTCAAAAGTAGATTTGCTGTTCATTCTCAGCACAGGCTATGGACCCAAGATCCCAGCTGTGGTGGCTGAGGCAGGAGGCAGTTTGTGCTCCTTGTGCAAGGAAAACCCGTGCGGGAAAAAGCTGCCGCGGAGCCGGCTTACCTGAGGAGTTGCGTGGGAAGCTGCCGTCCCCATGGGTGATGGGCTTATTGGGCAGTAAGGGCACGTTGTCCTGCTTCCTCAAGACCTTCTTCTTCAAGGCACTTCCAGGGTGTTTTCTCTGCACACTCAAAGCCGTGCCATTGACAGGAGGTAGGCTAAAGCCTGCAGGGACCAAAGAGGAGCTTGGAAGTGGAGGGTGACAATGGAAAGGGCCAGAAAACGTGCTGGAGCTGGATAACGTCTCGTTGTTATCCCAAAGAGCTTCAAGTATAACAATGGCACACTACCATGGGACAGTGATCACAGAATCACAGAATCCTAGAAGAGTTTGGGTTGGAAGGCACCTTTAACCACCATCTAGTCCAACCCCCGTAAGCAGGGACATCTTCAACTAGATCAGGTTCCTCAGAGCCCCATCTAAACTGGCCTTGAATACCTTCAAGGACGGATCAACAACAGCTTCTCTGGGCAAACTCTTCCAGTGTTTCATCCCCTTCATTATAAAAACATTCTTCCTAATATCATATCTAAATCTCTACCCTCTCCTGGTTTAAAACCAAATTGCAGTGATGCTTCCCCGAAGAAACAAGGAAAGCCCAGTATTGCTTTTCTTTTGTTTTCCTGTTTCAGAGGCTGGCTGGGGAAGCTACCAAAAGAAAGCGCAGAGAACCTTGCGAGATGCTCTCGGGCTGAGTGCTGCCTCCTGAGGTCCCTGCTGCTGCCCTGGGGCAGCGCACACAGCACCGCAGTCAGAGCCCCTCAGCCGGGATTCAGTCGGGAACGCTGCTTGCTCCTGGGGCTACAACAGAAGCACTGGCTCGGGGCTTCAGCACAGCTCTACAGCGCCAGCTCCTCAGCAGGGAGTGGCGGGAGAAGGATCTCTGGCGTTTTCATTAGAAGGAGCTGAATTTTGTCTCTTCCAGGTTGCACCTTGGTTGAAAAGCATTCTTTTGGATCGCTTTCCCTGGAGGCTGCTCTCCAGGAGAGAGTCTGAAGCCCCAGTGTACTTTGCAAGACAGAATTTTCAACTCTGAAGGACTTCAGAGGGAAGGTGGGAAGCTGATACTCTGTTACTGACTCAGTGAGGCCATGGGCAAGACACTTCATGCCTCTCTATTTTCCTTTGGGGACCGAAATAAATCCTATGCAAACTTCCACTCAGATGCAAGTGTAACAGCCCCAGTCTGATGGCCACACTGTGCAAAGGGCAAGCAAGTGATCAAAAGGACCACAAGTGTAGCAACCACTTACTTGCTTCAGCTGCATCCCCGGGGTCAACTGTCTGTGGAGGCAGCTGCAAGGACATTTCCTTTTCTCTCTTTTTCTGATCTTTTCTCCAAAAGCTCCATTGCTTCCGCCTAAGTTCCTTTGAGCCAACTTACACACAATGCAGCACGGACCTAGTTGCAATGGAAATACATCACAGACTGTAAGCAGAGACACACAAACCAGACACAACATCTTATCAGGAGCACAGAGTCCATAGAGTGCCACAGTCTTTGATGCAGCTCCATGGACATTCCAATAGTTTCCGAAGAATGTCTCCGGTCCTCACCTTGGCAATTACACACAGTGAGGTGGAACACTTTATTGCCACAACATTCCACTGCTCCAATGTACTGTTTCTCAACCTAGGTCAGGAAGCCCTGCTTGACCCAAGAAAATCACAGCAGTGCTCCAAGACAGATGAAGAGCTCACATGACCAGTGAGCAGGCAGTTCCGTTCCTACAGGCCATGGCAGGAGAATAAAAACCATGCGCAATACGCAGCAAGGAGGGGTAATTAGCTGTTGCTTAACACTCATGGCCAGGAATTGCAGCTCTTTCTCACTTCTGGCTTCTGAAGGACTCAGCTGCTCTCTGAGACCATGAGACCAAAAAGAGGAGTCATGTGAAAACAAGTTGCAGAAACGTTGATGTTAATGCGCAGAAAAAATGAGAATGAGAGGGCTGAGATACAGCAAGAAAGGTAACCAGGAAAAATCAAACTCTCCCATTTTATTTTGCAGCCTTGCTTACACTCAGCATTAGAATCCTTGCTTCTGTGCTTCCGAGGATGCACTTTGCCCACGTTCACTGATGTGTAGCTTGCTCTGCCATTCAGAACTTCTCTAAAAGGGCCTTTGCACAAAAAGAATGCTTCTGGCATGACCTTAGCACCATCTCCAAACCAGTGACCTTGGCACCACCGGAAATAGCCAAGCAATTGCTCTGTAGCTGTCAAATACATTCCCAAGAGAATCCCCATGCCCCAAGAGTGGAAGACTATGATTTTCAGGGACATTGTGGGCCAAGCAGTAAGCAGTCCCTGGAAAGGAAGTCTGCTCATCCCTGTCTTTATCCCTCACCTTTCCAAAGCCATCCTTCAGGGCTTCGTCACTCGTAAGGCCAGGACCGGTGGGATGATCCGTCTGCTTGGCCTGGCTCAGTGGGAGGCCAATTCCTGTTAATGGAAGCAAAGGTTCCTGTAAATCTCTGGCACACCTCAAGCCAACATCTTCTTCTTTCTGGTTCCTAAAAGAACTCCCATGATCTAATACCTGTATGCATTTAGACTAACATTTTCTTCTCTTTGTTGCAATATTTTAGAGGACATGAAAAAAAAGCTTAGGATTGCAGGAGTGTTAGCCAAACTTCAGTTGTGTTCTTGAAACTGGATAATTCGCTTTCCCAAGGATTTTCATTCTAGACTCTATGAGATTGGGCCACTTTTGGGCCAGCCTGACTAAAGGCTGATTTTCTTAAGGGAAGTAGAACAATGTAGCTCATTCTGAAATACTGTCCAACAGAGCTGTAAAAACTCAGAGAGCTAATCATTCTATACATGGCTTCACAGAGGATAAAATCATGTGGCAGCAAAGTAGCAAAAAACCACTGTCTTAAATCAGGATTTTTTACCCCTGCAAAATGCTCAGCATAATAATACAAAAGAGTTAGATATGGGCTTTGAGGAAGGAGGGCTATTCTGGATGGCAGGCAAGGCCTTGGAAGACAAGAGCATCTGGGAAGTTGACAGGGAAACTACTGACTCCAGGGTAACCTCCTTGGGAACACTGCAGTCAGTCAGGCCTGCAAAGTGGAGACGCAAAATATAACAGAGGCCGCAATGCAAACTTAAAGCATCTGAAAATACGTATTTCATTGGAGAGATTTCCTGGAAACTTCTAAAGAGCTGCACAGGGAAACATGCTCCTGCCTGCAGCCCCTTGGGGCAGGCCAGGGGACACCCTGACCCACTTGCACAGAGCTAGCACAGGAACAGCCTGGCCTCTGGGCTGCCCTGGGACAGCAGGGAACCCAGAGCCCTGTGCTTTCCAGGAATGGGTCAGCTGCACATGCAGCCTCCTGCTCCTCTCCCTGCCCCACACCTGAGCAGCCCTACAGCTACACGGGGCACTGGGAGCAGCACAGCTCATTGCAGGGGGCACACGCAGGGCAGAAGTGTGTCCCTGGCAATGTGCCCAGGCTCTCTGGGCTGGCACGAGAGCCTTCCTCCCGCCAGAGAGCGGCCCAGCTCCCGCCTTACCTCTTTGTGAGGCTGAGCCATGCTCAGCCTTCACCTTGTCCTCCCTGGCAGTGATCCTGGGGGCAGCGCTGCTCAGCTGCCTCTGCCGGGGCTCCTGGGCCAAGGCCCCCTGAGCAGGCTGCGAGCGGAGACCTCCAGTGCCGAGGCCGGGCTTCCGCACATCCGTCTCCAAGCCGAACAGGTCAGCGAGTTTCCTTGGGAACAGAGGCATCCCAGGCCCTATCACACACCA
>JACSVZ010000004.1:15374292-15401265 GCA_014706295.1 Lycocorax pyrrhopterus obiensis
CGCTGTTGTCTCCACGGACGAGTAGAGAAACGACACGAAGTCCAGGCTCAGGGATCAATGAAGCGCTTAATGAATTCTCAGAGACTTTTATATGCTAGTTCACAGAAGTAATTAAATGCATAGGTAATTGGTTTTTTGCATCCACCCCTTAAGGGATTGGTCAAGTTCTAAGACACCCATCTCTGAATGTTTTTCTACTTAGAACCATAACAATTCTGCAAAACAACCTGCAGCTGCAAGAAGTTTACAAAACTGTAACATTGTTTCAAGTTACTTGCATGGAAAGACAAACTCTCACAAAAATGCTACAGAGAGCTGAAGAAATTCTCTGCTGAAGCTTTCTCAGCATCCATAGTCTACCATCTTTGTCATATTTAGAATGACATTCATTACTCCAATGGTACCCTTTCTGGCATCTGGGACATGGTTTACTAGGTTTTCTTCCCCTGTTTATTCTTTGAGCATTGCTTTCTCATATGACCTTCCTCTCCTGTCCAAATTTGACTGTTGCCTTAGCAACCTGTAGCTGTAAGTAAGGCAGTTGCTATTAAATCTGCTTTGTCTGTTCTGTACCAACATGTGCACAAGCTTTGATAAAATCATTTAAGGAAACAACAGGTTTGTTTCTAACTTGATCAAGTGCCTTACGACAGTCAGGATTAGCATTTTCATAAGCTAAGGATTTCAGTAAAACTTCTGCTGCAGCTGGTAAATCAATTTGCCTTGTCACAGCTTTGCAGACTGTAGACACTGAAAAGCCTTAGCAGAGAGATTTCCGGCTTTCTGCAGCATTTGTGAGAGTTCTGCCTTTCCCATGCAAGCAAGACAGAACAATGTTACCGTTTTGTAAACTTCTTGCAGTGCGGATTGTTTTGGTAGAATTGTTATGGTTCTAACTAGAAAAACACTCAGAACTGTGTGTCTTAGAACTTGACCAATCCCCTTAGGGGGTGGATGGCAAAAACCAATTACCTTATGCCACTTAATACACTTTGTGAACTAACATATAAAAGTCTTCTGAGAATTCATTAAACCACCATCCATTTATCCCCGAGCCTGGACTTCGTGTCGTTTCTCGACTCGTCCGTGGGGAAAACAGCGACAGCAGACAATCAATAAAAGTAATGTAGGCCCTTGAGGTCCCTGCCTTATAGCAGAGAAGCCAGGTTCAGTTTTATTAATGTCCAGCATTCTTTCAGAGCTCTTATGGCCAGCTCCCTTGCTTGGTTAAAAGCTTCTGGGGGCATTCTTAACTGGTGTCTTACCATTGTCTGAGCTCCACTCCCTGTCAAATGATCCCTTGTTATTGCAGCGTTAGCAGTCTTTATGTTAGCCTGCGCTTGATTTTCACAAAGCCCACCATACTCTGTCCACCATATAGAATATTGTGCTGCTGTCATATTTGATTTAAATAAGCTTTGCAGTCAGCAGGTAACATAACATAGCTTTCTGCGATAGCTTCTATGAGTCTCAATGTATAGGAAGATTTCAAACCATTCTCTTTCATAGATTTTCTTAATTCTTTAACCATTTCATAAGAAAGTTGCTCATGACGAGGCTGATTGCCTTGATAGATCACAGGCAAAGCACAGAGCAATTCAACATCCCTTGAAGCAAAGCTGTTTTCCTACATGTATCTAAAAAGTCTCTTGGCCCAGGGAGAAGTGAAAATTCACCATCAGTCACGAAGGGCTGCTTTAGCACCTTTGTGTCAGTAGATGGTGCCGCAGCCATAATTTTTAGCTGTTGCGGCGCTATTTTAGAATATGAATCACAGACTTTTTCTACAAGTTCGCCTTCTTTTTCCTCTCCGTGGGTCCCCTCCTCCACACACAAAGCAAGCAAATTGGAACAAGAAAGTGGTGCTGTGAGTGCGGGGGAAGTGACTACAGGAGAATTTACAGCTGGGAGTACTATGTCTTCTGAATCGTGAAAAGCTTGTAATGCAGAATATATAATTTTCCATGTTAAAAATTCATCTGAGTGAATCTCAGGTGTCTCTGTTTGATGTACTTTTAAAGTATCCCCCACTCGCTTCCAGTGATCGAGGTCATAGGAGCCGTCAGGAGGGTACCAGGGACAATAAGTTTTCAACCATTTAAGGAGTTGTATTAGTTTCTTTTCCTGAATTTTATGATTTTGCTCTTTTGCTATATGTAATAAGCTGTCTTTATGAAAAGCTTCTAATTTAGATATATTGTTGTTCATTTTATGAGGGGATTGCCCAACTGCCTCAAAAGCTAACCTGTTTCTTAGCCAGCGATTAAAAGGACGTCCTCGGCAATCCTTGAAGCTCACCTTTGCTACAGTTGAGATACGCTGCAGGTCCAGGATTGCCCAGGAGATTGTTTGTCCCTGTTCAGGGACCCATTTGCATGCGAATGAAAGAAACACAGTCCCCAGTCGTGGTATAACCAGAGACATTTATTAGAAGTGTACATAGCTTTTATAATATTTTCGCCATCGGGTTAGAATAGCATGAGCCTGGATAGCCAATAGTGTAACTGTTAATAAGCTTGCTAACCACAAATACTCATGATCAATTCCCTAAACAGCAACATCAGACTTTTCTCTCATAGATAAATGCTTATATAGCAGTTCCTTCTACAAACTAGTGTGCACCTGCTACTTGTTACATTTTTAAAAACTTTGTTACATCTCTCCTGCCCCGACTAAAAAGTCTTTTCTTTCTGAGTACTCTTTGTTCTATCAATTACAAGATCCCTTTGTTTTCTTTCCCTACACCCCAGTTCCTTGATGTCAGTTTGGAGGTGGTGTTTGGCATTCCAAGGGCAGCCAGAGCCCTAGTTACTGGCAGCTTTGGTCTGGGAGAAATCCTGCGCCATTCGCAATTTTGGAAGGCGGCAGACCACTCCCGGCCACAGGCACCTGGACTTGCTGCTCTCTGCTGGTGAATGCCTCAACCATTAGATGGGTTGATTGTAAAGGTATGAGTTCACCTCGCTCACTTCTTCCCTTTTACCTGATCTGTAACTTCTGAGCCCTATCAGCAAGTCAGAGGAAGAAGTCAAGTGGTTCGTGGAGTGCGACAGGCTCTGTGCACTCTCTACAGCTTCTTCGGGGTCTGCATCAGCAACCCAGAGAAGGAACGCAAGGGCTTCAGGGAGGGCAACAAGCTCTGGGCAGCCTCTGAGTCCATATCAACATTAATTTTGTCCCGAGAACTGGTGATACTCATAAGAAAGTGAAGCAGAAGGCGCTGGATGTGCTGGCTGAAATCATAGGCATCCTGAAAGATGGCTTAAGCCCGGTGATCATCTGTTTGGTGGAAGGAATAACAAACAACCTAAACTCAAAGGACCCCAGGGTTTATGCCGCAGCTGTGAAAGCGCTGGAAGAATCCATGGCTCATTTAGGTAAGGCTGAGCCCTGGCAAGGACTCTCCTCAACTGTGTCTCTGCCTCTGCGAGTCAAGAGAACGCTGAGTGCCTTGACAGCTGTTGTTGTCCGTGGAAACCTCCAGCTGACACCCACCAGAAGCTGTGCAGGTGCAGTCCTTGGGCACCAGTCCCCCAACAGGCTTGAATGTGCATCAGCATTTCCCAAAAGTCCCAGGAGCCCTTGGCTCCGTGCTGCTTGTCTGAAGGGGAAGTGCTGGACTACAGCTTTGCTAGAATTCAGGGCCAAAGGGATTTTTGGAGTTTGCTTGGGCCCCATTTGACTTCCCAAATGAATAGCTTTGCTGTTGGCATGAAGGGACACTGGCGCATCAGAACGTCTGCAGAGCAGCCTCCTGGAAGGCTCCACATTATAGGCATTAGCTTCATTAGGACAGCAGGATCAGCTCTTTACTGCATGCTTGCATGAAGATCATTAGGACCTTCTTTTTGTATCTCATGCAGGAAAGGAGATCTTAATAACACCCTGCTACTTAAACCCACATTGGGATGTAGCTGTGTAGTGGTTCACAATGAAGCAGATTGCCTGCTTTGTCACTGCCAGCCCTGGTGACCCTGCGAGGGACCACAGTTCATCACACATATTTTGCCTCCAAGAAAAGCTTGGCTTGGCTTATTAGTGTGGAATAAATACAAGTGTAATAAAATGGACAATTTATTTGGTCACTTTGGAGGACATGCTCATGCTTTCGCATGTCAGCCCTGTACCTCATGCTCCCAAGGCTTGTTACTCATCATGAAAACATATCAACAGAAAAAACTCAGATCCTATGTTACATCTGAATGAAATTGCTTCAGATCACAATGAATTTTGCTGTCAGAACCAGGATAAAACCCTTCGGACACTCACTTGCAGCTGTCCTAGATTTCTGCAGCTCTTTGTGGAAAGCTGCTGTAGGTAGAGTGTCTGGAGTTAGTTTGGGTCTTTATGAAAGATGTGCGGAACAGTATGCAGGGCTCTCCTAGCAGAAAAATGCTGGCCAGCAATCATATTTTAGTAGTCCCCTACGATGGCTTCACGCAGCAACAGCCCCAAGGCTGCTGAGAGGAAGGCACAGAGGAAGACAACCCTCATATTTCTGAGGAAAATTCTCTGACAACTAACCAACCTGAGCTGTCAAACAGCTGAGAGAAATACTCACTCACTGATAAAGCTGGAACAGGAGAAAGTCATCTAAGCAAAACTCTTTATGAGTAGAAACAATCAGCTGCGTTGAGTGCACCTCCCTGACGAGGCACACCTCCCCCTCAAATGCACAAACCTTTATGCCCTTCCCCGGCCCCAGGGGGTGCCTGTCCCCTTTCCCATGTGCTGGCTACTCAGGAACTTACATTCTTTCCCACTGCCCACCAGGCTCCAACCAGCACCTCCTTTCCCCTCCCCTTTCTCTCCCCAGTAACAAGCGTGGGTTCACTCCCCTTTCCTCCCGCCCACACTCAGCAGGCCTGGCCTCCTGCTCCTTCCAGCTTTGCCTACGTGACAGGAGCACTCCTTCTTATGGCTGCCTGCAATGGCTGAAACAAAACATCATTTTATCCCTCCCACAGCCGGCCTGACGTTTCGAGACACGGGCCAAAGGGGAAACCTTTCAGTGTGTTTGGTCCAGGCCGGGTTCTGCTCAAGGCAAAGGTGTGTCAGTGTACTTGGCTCCTTCTCTGCTCATTGTGTGCGGCAGGCACAGGAGCCCACAGCTCCTGCAGAAACCATCACAGCCCTCAGTGGGAGCAAACTTGTGTCCAGCCCTCACACAGAGCTGTGGTGTCCAGCACTGCACCTCATTGGAATGAGCAATTGTTGCAGTGCTCTTGGAAGGAGCTAAGGAGCTTTGGCCTTCAGATCAGCTCCTTCCTAGCTCCTGATTTGCTGCCCTGGGTGAGCTGCTGCTTGTGGCAACACTTGTTTCACAGCTGGCAGCCCTGCTCTGCTGGCGAGCAGGCACTGCAGGAGCTTTTGCTGGGGACATTGAACCTTTCAGATCTTCCTAAGGAAAGCTCAGGGCAGAACTTGTCAAAAGAGCATTGCCTGGGCAATGCTTTTAACATTGAATCTTTTCTCTGTGCTCCGTGCCTTGTACAGTAAATATTTGAGGAAGCAAGTTTGCTGCTCCAGAAATTCCTCCAATCAGTCAGTTTGCCCATAACAGCACATGATTTGGGATGTGTAATCTCACTTTAATTCATTGTGCAGAAACCTACAGGAGCACTTCCTGTGAGCTGTGTGTCTAACATAAGTGACCTTGCCACCAAGAACTTAGAAAAGTGGGGAGAGGTGGAATCAGTGGCACAAGGATCTGCAGTGGGATTCTCCTGCAGGCCTGAGGAAACTGCCCTGTTCCACTGGGCCATGGCTTTTTACTCTACATCAAAACTTCATGCAATGGCTTTTTACTCCACATGAAAACTTCATGCTTCAGACTGTGGTGGTGAATCTTCCCTGGCCTTTTCAGGCCACACTGTGATCTGAGAAATACTTGTTAGGCTTCAGCCTTGATGAACAGCCCCTGGGCTCAGCTCCTCTTGGGCTTATCTGAAACACTTGAGTGCTCCCAGGAACTTGTGCTAACGAGCTCCTGGGGTTTTCTATGAAGTCTTGGAAACTACTTTTCTTGCCTGAATGGCATAACATCCTTCTTCTCGCACTTCCAAAGACAGGGTGCTGACCCGAAGTGCGGCCATGATGAAGCATTTTATGACTGAAGCCCACTGTCTTGTGGCCCATAAACAGCGGTCCAAAAGGAGCCCTTGGAGCTCTCCTGGACCACAGCGGCTGCCACCAGCAACCTCCCTCTGAGTGGGGCCTCTCAGAGCCAGTGAGCCCAAGTTTCCTGTACTCACAGGATCGCCGATCAACAATGGATCCTGGGCCGATACCCCCACTCCTCGAGGCTCCAGTTTAACTACTGTTAAGCTTGTGTGCTGTTAAGCTTTTGGGCCTTATTCCTTTTCATCCTTGTCCTTTCTGTCGCTTTGTCAAACCCACCTAAACACACACACACAGATAGTTCTCGGTTCATGTCTGGTTTGATTGACTGCATTTTGTTTGTTGCTTTTTTTCCTTGTTGTGCCTTAACCGACTAGTAAGTAATAGTGAGAATGTTGCCAACAAATTTTGTTGAGCTGTTGCTTAATATTCTGTACTAGTTTGAAAACAAACCAGTGAGAGATCGCAAGACAGAATTGTAATTTAATAGGAAAATGAAAATAAGTGCAATAGTATAAGAACACTGACAGAGTCAGGATACAACCTGACACCCTGTTAGTCAGGGTGGTGGTAGCAGCTCAGATGAAGTGGTCCTGTTGAAGCAGTGATCCTGTAGAAGGGTCTGGTCTTCATCTGAAGGTCCAATAGTAGCTCTTGTCCTCTGGGAATCCAGTAGGTGAGAGCTGCTTGTGCTGTTCCAGACCCCGCATTAGATCCAGGTGGGAATGCTTGGCTCCTCCCCCTGGGTGGAGCATCTCACAATGGGCTGATGTAATTCTTTGAGTCATGTGGTGGGTCCTTGATTGCCCATTAAACAGAGACAGCCCTCAGAGGGAGTTAGCAAGGATGAGTCATGGTAGGAGATAACGAACACAGCCCCACCTGTTTTAACAGCTTGTGAAGGTGACAACAGAATACATACTATTGCTTACAACGCCGTTGGACTGCTGTCCTGGGTAAATATACATACAGATGCCTTTTCCAAAGCAGTGCATCTTTTCCCAGTGAAATACACATCCTCTTCTTACCTATCACATTGTGATTGAAGACACCTCTGAGCCAGATCTGTCTGAGATTGCAAAGGAGCAAAGCTTTGGGATTTGGGCACATTCTCTTTGTTTCTTTGCTCGGGCCTTTTGTGAGCATCGAATACATCTAGGCAGAAACTTTAGACTACACAGGATCTTCTGGATCCATTGCCCCCCAAACACGTTAATAGGTGGCCCCTTTGTAAATGCCAAATACCAAGCAGTAGCACAAATGACATGGATAAAACATGGCAAAAGAGGAAGAGGAGAGGCTTTGAGAGGAATGAATATGGCGAGACAGTGGCACGTTGAGCGAGCTGCACTCTGACAACCTCTAGGCTAGCAGGTCCTGGTCTCACATTCTCTGCTTAGTTTTTTTTGAAATTATTTTATTTAAAACAAAACAAAAAAAAATCAAAATTAAATATATACAATTGAAAATATATTATCGAAATTTAAAAGATAAAATCAAAACACATTTATTCAAGCCTACATCTAAATATCAGAACATATGTACATCTGTAACTATAAAGCCTAACGTATAAATCCAAATCTTCAAACATTCTTCGGACATTTGTCATTTTTGGCACAGCTAAAACGTCACATCCGGAGGTGTCCAACTCAGCATTTTGTCAGCTTCCTGGAGGTCATCAAGCCTTCACCAGCCCAAAATGTTGGAGAGGTTTTCCCGCACGTGGGGAGGCTGGCTGGCAGCATGCTTCTTCAGCTTGGCGCCCATCACCTTGTAGAGGGCAGACGCAAGCTTGGTGACCACAGTGCGGACATTGGCGCTTCGGACGGGCAGCGCCTTGTTCCCCAGGAAGGACCAGAGCACGGGCAGGGCGTAGCGCTGGACGACTTCGGGGCTCCTGGGATAAACCCATCCCACAAGCGCTGCCGGAAGAGAGACACAAACTTCTTAACCACCAGCCTTAATGCAAACAAGGATCTACCTCTAGTACTGGTTCTTGGGAGTCTCTCTGGCTAAGATCAGTGAAAGAGCACACAGAGAGCCCCAGGATCCAGAAACAAGCAAAGCAGCTGATCATTCCCGAAATGGAACCACCAAGCCCTCAGGGCTAATTTTGCCAAACAGAGCCTTGTGCCTGTGGCACACTTTGTACCTTTACTAAATCCTTTCAGAATCTGTTTCTGCATGAACAATGACTGAAATGTCAAATTGCCGTTTATTTCCATTTAGAAGTTGTCTAAACCCCCTGCTGAAGATTTTGAAATGCACCGTAGAGAGGCAGTTGAGAGATTTCTAATAAAAGGGATGATTCCATTTTTGTGACCTTTGATGTCAAGTGCCAAAAGTCTAATCTGGCTCTTCCCTTTGCTCAGTGGCACACAGCAAAGGGCAGTATTAGTCCACACTTGAAAATTCCAGCCCACCAGAGATGGGTGCTGCTTGACAGCTGGATTTGAAACATCAGTGACTAGCTGGTGTCTTCGGCAGAAGGCTTTTGTGGCCTCTGACAAACAGCTGTTTCAAACCTCAGGGTGTCTTAGATAATTACCCAGACCCCATTGCCATGGCATTGGAGCATCTCCAAATTTTAATGGCATTTCCCCTCCCACTGTGTAATGCCATTTTTTCTTACAATGTGCACTGAAATAGGGGAACAGAGAGAGAAAAATGCTACACAGGGGACTGAAATTTAACCAAAACACAAGTGTTCTCTCACATTGTCTCTGAAGCCTGCTCTCTGCTCATTTTCTGAACTGAACTCTATCAAACACAGACAAAAATTTACTACCAACAGGCTCCTTGCATGGCAGATTTGGCTGAGAGATCAAAACCTGAAATGGTCTGGAGACCATTCTTATTTTCTGATCAGGCAAAATGTTATGTAGTAGCCATTTATTTTTCTATGGTGGAAGAGACTTCATTTTCCCTATGCTGTTAATCCACCAGCAGTCATCAACATTTAAACAGCTCCTGAAAGTACCTAAAACCAATTCTGCTAAGCAGGAAAAGGGTTATGGTACCCATTTTGAAATGGGAGTTCATTTGAGTTTACATGCAATTAAAGGCATCGCTCACTATGCAACTTGCGAAGAGAAAGAGCTGTCTGCTCCCACTAAATCTCAGAGAGAACATCTGCTCTTTCTAAAGTAGTCCTAATTCATGTTTCATTCCTTTATTTGAAAATGAGATTAAAGTAACTGCAAAACTAAATTCCCTATTCCTGGAGATCGACTTTATTCAAATGCTCTTTAAAGGGCCTTTGACACTCCCAATTGCTGAATGTGCCCTTTCGAGATTCATAATGAAGACACAAAGTGTATTAAGCCTTGCATTTAAAGATGCTGGCATAATTAGCAGTGGATTTAGCCCCAATTAAAGCAAGGCTATAAATCGTCTTCTCTAGTATATATTGAGGTTATCATTTTTCCATTCCTTGGCTATTGCTGACATAGCAAGCTCCTCTGGGGAATCAATTAGCAGCTGCATTTGGAGCATTTTGGACAGCGCTGACATAGGAAGACCCTGATTGCACACCCTGAAATGCTCCATCCAAAGCCACTTTGACAGCACAGGCAGGGAGCCTCAGCACTCTGCTTCCGCCCCTCTGCCCCCAAAGGCTGCCTTGCACAAAATCCGTGCCTCTAACCTGTGTGCTGAGTTTTGGCCTAAGCTGTGACCCGTGGGCACTGCAGGGTTGCGCCTCAAAACTTTCCAAGAGCAAAACAAGAATTCTGGGAGGACGAAACAAACTGATCCCCTGAAACAGCATTTGCCACCATTTTCCTTAAAGGACCAGAGCTGTCCCTGAGCTTCCAAGAGGGGAGCCAGCTAGGGTATTTTTAGCCCCTCCCTTTCCTGGAGGTGGCTTCTGAGATGCCCCAGTGAGAGCTCAGCCCCGAGGCCGAGCGCCGCCCCCATCTCAGATGCTGCACACCTCTGCAGCAGCCAGGGAAAACCTGCCCAACACACCTTCCATGGGTATTGGGCAGGAGGGACAAGCTCAGCACCTCCTGATTTTGAGGAGCCACTCTACTGTCTATTCACAGGCATTCCCTGTAAATACTGCCTCGGAAGACCTCTTGGCTTAGAAGGGGAGGCCATACCTGAGAGATGCTCCGTGACATCCAGCAGAGCTTGGCCATTCAGTTCACTCCTTCGGTGGCCGAACTCTTTCATCAGTGACACTTTATCTACAAGAGAAGCACACGTTTCTGCTCACTCTTCTGAGGTCATAAGAGAAAGGACAGTGGGGAGGGAAAGGGCAGAGGCAACTACATTTTATAAAATAAAGGAAATTCCTGGTGATTTTTGAATCCTTTTCTTCTTTCCTGCCAGCCTACTTGGGAGGATTTTAAATTCCAAAAGAAAAGCTCTCCTTTCACATTTGTAAATCCAAAGTTGTCTGCCGTACCAGGACCTATGTTAAACATTTCACATCAGGGACCTCAAGAGTTCAATCCCATGTAAGCAGTGAAAAGTTTTTGCATCCCAGAGCTTTGCACAAGTGATCTTCCTCCCCTATGGAAAAGGGTGAGAAGGCTCCAAAATTCACACATCCATTCCCACTTGAAGGATCAGCTGTTTTTAAATCATCAGGTTACCTGTTGGGACCTATGGACCAGACCCCAACATCTGTGAAATCAGATCTTGGCAGAGAGACTGGAAAATGAACTGATTTCCCAATACTTGACCCTCATCTGTATTTTAGTTTTTCTTGTGCTATCTGTTGCTGTTTTGGGGGTCTTGCTTGAATTTAGACACTGCTGCCTGCATTGGCCTGCAAGCCTCCAGTCCTGCCACTCTAATAAGCCAAGCCAAACTTTTCCTGGAGACAGAAGGTGTGTGGGATGGACTGTGGTCCCTCGCAGGGTCACCAGGGCTGGCAGTGACAAAGCAGGCAATCGGCTTCATTGTGAACCACTACACAGCTACATCCCAATGTGGGTTTAAGTAGCAGGGTGTTATTAAGAGCTCCTTTCCTGCATGAGATACAAAAAGGAGGTCCCTAATGATCTTCATGCAAGCATGCAGTAAAGAACTGATCCTGCTGTCCTAATGAAGCTGATGCCTCTAATGTGGAGCCTTCCAGGAGGCTGCTCTGCAGACGTTCTGATGCGCCAGTGTCCCTTCATGCCAACAGCAAAGCTATTCATTTGGGAAGTCAAATGGGGCCCAAGCAAACTCCAAAAATCCCTTTGGCCCTGAATTCTAGCAAAGCTGTAGTCCAGCACTTCCCCTTCAGACAAGCAGCACGGAGCCAAGGGCTCCTGGGACTTTTGGGAAATGCTGATGCACATTCAAGCCTGTTGGGGGACTGGTGCGCAAGGACTGCACCTGCACAGCTTCTGGTGGGTGTCAGCTGGAGGTTTCCACGGACAACAACAGCTGTCAAGGCACTCAGCGTTCTCTTGACTCGCAGAGGCAGAGACACAGTTGAGGAGAGTCCTTGCCAGGGCTCAGCCTTACCTAAATGAGCCATGGATTCTTCCAGCGCTTTCACAGCTGCGGCATAAACCCCGGGGTCCTTTGAGTTTAGGTTGTTTGTTATTCCTTCCACCAAACGGATGATCACCGGGCTTAAGCCATCTTTCAGGATGCCTATGATTTCAGCCAGCACGTCCAGCGCCTTCTGCTTCACTTTCTTGTGCGTATCGCCAAGTCTCGGGTCAAAATAATCAAAAATCTGTGAAGAGAACAACCAACACAAAAGCTGGATTAAAATGTCCTTGTTTGAAGAAGGGATGTAGAAATGAGCACTCAGCAATGTAAAAGATGAAAGTGATCCTTTCTGTCAGGTCAGCACTTGCTTGCACAATTTCACTGTTTTCCTGTGGGCCACTCACTGGAATGGTTGTGCAACCTCCTGCTGGTTGAAAGAGTTTCATACATGTTTAAGAGGTTTGGGTGGGGACAGAATAGTTCCTATGGTGTTTCTCTCCTCATTTAAGTCATTAAATTAATCCCATTTATTGATGCAAAACAGTATCTTTGCTTTAGAAGTATGGAACCAGATATTTACAATGCCCGTTTTTCTACACAGTTGCCTCAAGTTCTGAGGGCAATTATGATTTTGCCAAAACTGTGGCTGGAGGAGATGCAAGTTTTGTTCCGTCTGTCTCAGAACCGGTGTCTGGAGAAGTGCAGGGCTCTGATCAACTCTTCCAGGATCCAGACCATTTGTCTACCTAGCAGGTAGACTTCTGAAATTTAATGTGCTGTACAGCTCTCATTAGAGCAGGTTCAGTCCCTTGACAGCCACCTTATCAGGCACCATTTTCTGGAAAAAGGGAGAAAGCAGCTACTGGGAGGAGAAGGCAGAGATCTGTCCTTAGCCATTTTCCTCCTTTTCCAAAGAGAAAAAAGACCCTCCAAGAAGGGTGAGCACCATCTTTACCAAGAGGAAGAGGGATGACGATGGAAACGAGTAGCCAGAGTTGTGCCTGTGCAAGATAAGATGGAGTTTACAGAAGTATCCTTTTTAAAAAAATTGGTTTAAACTAGCCCAGCCTGATACTTCCCTTCCCATCCAAACCCATCTTTTGTCTAGAGAATAATTGCTTTCAGTGGCTGGATTCCCTTCCCTTAACCCAGCTGGGAGTAGGAGACAGCAGAAGTTACACCAGCAGAAAATTCTGTCCTCATCTGACGAACAGCATCAATAGGCACCTGCCAGACAAATACATCTGGACTGCAATAACTTGTCGTGAAGCGTGGACCTGAATTCAATATTTCTGGGTAAGAGGGACCAGCCTGTCCCAAACAGCCAGGATGTAGTGCCAAGACACACTGAATTAACTTCACTGCTACAGGCTTGGGAAAGGAGCTAAAGGAAAGGCACAATGAAGACACCCTACATACTTGGACAATGTTAGTGGACATGAGCTGGCGGCTGGTTTTGCACAGGTCTAGGAGGAGTGCCACTCCTTCCATCCGTGTCTTAAACTCCTTGGCTTCCAGGAGATTGTAAAGCTTCTGGAGCGGCTCCGTTGCTTCCACAATCGGAGGTAACGTGACCTGGGCTTTTGGACGTTGGAGGAGGCGTCCATCAGAGGTAGACTTCACCCTGGAAAATAAAACCAAATTAGGAGCTGTTGGTGATCATACCTTCAGTTAATTGTGAGCAGAACATCTTGAGGAGGTTTCCTAATGATGTGATTTCAAGCTAGAAAATCCTGATCTGAAAAACAACGTGAGACCTCATGACAATCATTACAGGAGACAATCTGCAAGCAACATTCTCACCAGTGCTTACTCAGGAAAACCAAGGATGAGATGCATCTCATTTATCTTCAGATGGCTTCTCAACTACCCATGTCACATTGCTTTGTGGGGAAAGAGAGACACTACTTCCGGGTTTAAATGCCTCATCATATGGCAGGTGTGTGTCTTATAATAAGGAAACTCATCTCTCTGGAGAAGCGTCTCTACACCAGGCATTGCAATCTGGAAAAGTAGCTCAGATGCATCTGAACAGATGAATAGGGGCATATCTGAAGGATCCAGAAAATCAGTATCAGGGATAAAAACAGAAGCCAGAATCCCAGCACTACGCTCACATGATTGCTTCCCTAGAGACTAGATCCACAGCTTAAGAAACCCACTGGGAACAACTCTCTTGGATCAACCTGTCTCTTCCATGAGCATGGGAAGATCCTGACTATGCTACTGAGGCATGTGGTCACTCTCCTGCCAGCGCTGAGCATGAGAGAGCTAAATAAATCCCCTCTGTTATTAGAGGAGAACAGGTACAAGTAGCTCTCCCACTGGCAGGAAGAGACAGCTAGGACCAAATTCCTGTCTTGAATGCTGATTGCAGCACAGGGGGAAATAACCCAAACATGCTGTCCATCAAGCAAGCAGTATGAAGGCCAGGAATATCAAGACAAAACCTCCACATTGAGACACCTGTTGACCAAAGTTGCTCCGGAATTGGCTTGCTACTTACTACTCAAACTTGGTACTGTGTGAGGGTAAGAAAACCACGATTCAGGCAGGCCAAACTACATGCATGGGAAGTGCTATTTTGGGGAATGGCATCTTGCTTCTAGACTGGGACTTCTCATCAAAACACCCATCTGAAAAAGACTGCACTCAGGTGAAAAAAACCCTGGTTGAATTTACTTGTCCCAAGTGAGGCAGCAGAGACATGGCCCTCTCATAGCCTCCACAGCACTGTCCTTGCCACGGCACTGGATCTTCTGGGCTGCAACCAATGGGTGTCTTTTTGTCGCCCAGTTTTTGTGGAAACCCCTCCAGAGAAGTTGTGTTCAGCGTAAAGCAGAAGAAGACATTTTTTATCATAGAGCATTTGTAGGGAAAGGAAACAATCTCTGGCACAGGTCATCTCCACCAGAAAGACTTTCCCGAGGAAGAGACATGTAAAGCTTGTCATGTGCTTTGCCACATCTAACAGAAGTGCTCAGTACCGTTTACTAGAAGGCAATGTGGCCTGGGGCTTCTTCGAGCCATCGTTCCTCTGCTTCACAGGCTTCTCGACAGATGGGCGTTCACCCTTCTGGCTTTCCATCCCCTACAAAGGCATAAAGAAACCCCATGGATCTTTAGAATATAAAATAGGAAATTACCTGTTGAAAACACAAGTTATAACCAGGATCACTGCTACCAAGGCTTAGGGAAATGTTTCCTAACTTGCAGAAGGAAACAGGCCAGAGGTTCAGTGATGCCAACTCTTTGTTTTCAAGAGCCCAAGGCAGGTTATGGGTGCTACCATACTGAGCAGCAGTCTAAAATCCCAAATTCATTAGTCTTGAGCATAAATGGGAATAACGCAAACTGGTAGGCAACGAGTGTTCTTAAAGGAAGCTGCAGAAAAATTTGGACTCTTTGGAGGTTGGCCCATTGTGTTGGAAGTTGATTTGGTTCAACACTCACTCTCCCTGTTCTTGCACAAGGGCACACTCCCTTCTAGATTGTAGATAAAAAGAATAAAAAAACCCACAAACAAACAAATGATTTTCCACTGGATGCTGCTGAATTCACCAAGGTTCTTCCAGCTCCACAGGGCAGTATTCCCAGAAGACAGACAGTAATTGTAGTAATTAGGATTGACTTGGACATCTTTTGTATATTTGGAAATTTTCTTGGTACTACTACTTCCTGTGTCTGTTGCAAAAACTCTGTTATCTCCAGAAGCACTGTTCTCACTTAATTGCTTTACTGGGGGCAGAGTAGGGATAGTGGGGTGGGGGTGGTTATGCTTAAATGGAAACCCATTTTCTCCTCTTTCCCTTTCCTTTTGTTTGTGGTTGATATTCAAAATATCCAATACCCCACTTTTTCCCTAATATTATCAGTTCCTTTGTGGTCTGCAGATGTACAGGCTGGGGATCAAGAGTTCATTCCCAGGAGCAAAATGATTTAGCAGAAGAGGAATGAGATAAAGACAGATTAGGTATGTTTGATCTCATATTAGCAGTGGCAATACTTGCACAAAGGAGACATTTCTCCTGCCAAGCACTTACTTTCTTCTTAATTCTTGTCAGAATATCTTCCAGGTCACGGGTAGAAACAGATTGTTCCAAAAGCCTTTTCAATTTTTGATGATCCAGCATCATTTTCACCATCTCCTGTCCATAATGCCTAACACAAGAAAGAAATAAAAAGAAAGAAAGAAAGAAAGAAAGAAATGTGAACAAACAAAGGAAGAGTGTTAACAGAATTAGCTGATACCTTAAACTCAGCAGCTGCCATACTTGCATGAGAAGGCATTACCTACTCAGCAAAGAGAGAGATTTACCTCCACTTGTCACTGCACAGTGCTGTCAGCTGAACACAAGAGGCAAGAGGAGAACGTGGGGCAACAGAAAAACACAATTTCACACTGAAACTGTGGGAGTGCTTCTGTGGATCAAAGATCCCAGGGAACAAGCAAAACACCTCTGCTTTGTTGTCAGAGCTTATCAGCAGTGTCTTGCTGCCATTGCACAGTAATTTGCCTTTCTTTAATGTGCAGGGAAGCCAGGACCAAACACCTCATGCTTGCTTTTGATCATTCTATACTATATGTATGCACAGGGGCAGCTAGTTGCTCATGTGTTCTTGGCAGCTCTTAATGGGAATTTAATCATCAAAGTAAGGAGATTTTGGTGATTTGGGTTGATTTTGCCACTAGGAAACCACAGTTTTCTTCAAGAAGAAATTTGGAGGTCATTCAGCCACAGATAACAGCATTATGGAAATCTGCAGAAGAGGTTTAGAAAGACTGAATACATTGGCTAAAGACCCCTGGAGTATTTCTAGGAAAGTCTTAAGCTAATGAGAAATAGATGTGTGGGATCCTTCAGTGATGAACATTAGCCAACATTTTGGCTTTGTGTTGTGCACCTAAGGCCAAACAGAACTGTTTGACTGGCACATCTGATGGCTCTTTTGATCTCAGGAAAGAATCATTCAAGTCCCAGGAAGCTGGCAATGCTCCTGCTTGTGGGACAACCTCAGGTTCCCCAGCAGAGTCATTTCCCCAGACAAGCCGGGGCAGTGGTCACAGCACCAAGCCTGACAGAGCTCAAGAGGCGTTTGGACAATGCTCTCGGGCACATGGAGTGACTCTCGGGGTGCCCTGCACATGGCCAGGAGCTGGACTCGATGACCCTGATGGGTCCCTTCCAACTCAGCGTATTCCGTGACTCTATGAACCTCATCCACACACTGAGGGAACTTAATATTTCCTTTAGCTTCCACTCTTTTGTGGCTTTACCCTTTACAGACAGACATCAAACAGTTTTCCTGTTTTCAGAGGTGAAATGAAGATCATTACCTTGTGTCCTTGTGACAGTCCTGAGCAAGCGTCCCTGCCGCGTGCGCCAGCCTCTCAGCCCTGGGCGTTCCTGCGAGCTTCTTGCCTCCAGTTTTCTCCATCAAGGACAGGAGGAGTTCGGCCGCACACTTCCGCACCTGGACGTGGCGGCTCCTGGGAAGAAGAGAGCGAACACTGGGGCACAGGGAGAAGGAGGGACAGCAGCGCAGGCCTTGGCCAGAGCATGCTCCCTGTCATTGCTGGGGAAGGAGGCCGGGGTTCTCCCTGCAATTTGGGACACCTGAAAAGGTTCTGTCCTCAGATAAACACAAAGTTAGCGTTGTACAGAAGGACTGCCTGCAAGCAAGAGCGAGGAATTCAGTCTCCCTGCACTATCTGATACTCAATTTCTTTCCCCAAATTTACTCTGAGAAAGAGGGAAATTAAAGACAACCCACGCTGACCCATCAGAGGGCACCCACTACACAGACAGCTACAGCAGAATTGAGGCTATTTACACCCATTTACCCCCAAATCTGAAGACCTTTGGAAAAAAACAAATGCAGGGAAAACATGCTGTGGGATGTGAAGTCGCAGAATATCCAGCACTGCAGCCGGTTTCTTCTGGGAGGCTTGGCAAGAGATACATCTGAACGTTTCACCCTTTTCCAAAGCTGAGGAAAGGGTGGCAGTCAGTTTAGCCAGGTTGTCCTGTTCTAGAGAGTGTCTCTTGGGAACTATCAGGCCCAGCACCAACACTTAAGGCAGCATCTGGTTCAGCTGTCCCATGGCAGTGGGCCTGTGAAGGTGCCTGTACAGTGATTCATCATCTCAAGGCTAACATGAGGCATCAGTTTGAATAGAAAGTAGGGCTCTAAGGCCAGGGCAGTCATACAAGACTCCTCTTGGCAGGAGCTGCACCTGCTGTGCAGGCTGTGCCACACCCAGCACGTTGTCCCCCATGTGCTCCATGCCCCAGCAAGTACCCTCCTTATTTCTCAAGTGAATGGCATAACGAGGATGCATGGTTTTTCCCAGGGCCTCTGTGGTTAGGGCTGTGAAATATCAAAGAGCGCTCACAGCTGCAATTGCAATTGTCCCTCTTCCCACAAAACCACAAGGCTCTATCCTTAGCCTTTGCAGGCACTTTCACTTCCCCACCATTCACCACATCTAGGCACATCTAGGTTGATGGGAGAATCAAGTCACTGAGTTCACAGAAGATGCAGGATACAGGACCCTTCCCTCCCACCATTCCCATTCTCTCTCTCATCCCTTCCCCCACACACACAATAGAAGGTGAAGAATATCTTTAAGAGAAGAGGAACCTACTGGACTCCACTGTCCATGAGAGCAGTCATTGCTCGTGCAGGAGTCACATTCTCCACCATGATGCCCAGGGTCTGACTGGCTGCTTTCTGAACAAACTCTGGGGAGTTCCACACCATCTGGAGAAGGACCCGAGCAACCTCATCCACCTCAGAGTCCATGTCCTTCTGCAAGGTCACAAAGAGCTCTCCAAGAGTGACGATTGCAGAGTACGACACCTTTGAGCGGAGGTTGGTCACCTGGGGAAGTCATGAGGGGAAACATAAGAATCACCTTGAAAAGAAAACCACTTGCCTTAGACAAAAGTCCCAGGAAATGACAACACTTCCTGCTGTGTCCAGGGCAACATAAAGCACAGGCAGAGCAGAAGAGCACAAGCACAGAAAGGCACTTGCTCTGGCACCAGCTTGTGCTAGGCCTCAGGCCTGCTTACTGCAGGCCTAAAGCATATTACTTCACATAAAGTGTTCTACTTAGCTCTTCTATAATGTCCACTGCTTTGATTTTAGGCCCTTTTATTAGGAAAAGAAATCAATTAAAGCAAGGGCTGCTTTCAAACCATAAAGGTAAGAGTCATAAAGACAAAAGAGTCATTTGCTCCTGTTCGAAAAAGCAACACCAGCACTTGAAGCTCTCAGCTTGGAAACAGAAAACACCGACACAAGTCTACAGACTAATTGGCAGTGTTGAATTACAGCTTGGGCAGAGATTTGGACTGCAGCAAATAACATAATTAGTGTCTCAGTTTCTGCATTTGCACGTTGCATTATAATGGTGCCTCGCTCAAAGAGGAGAGTGTCAGATGCCCGACCTACCAGTAAATACAGCTACATGTACACACAGATCCTATAGAGAGCTGACAGACGTGAGAAATATAAGGTCTAGAAACAGAAATGAAGGCAGTCCCTGAGCACACATGGAGATGAACAAGCACATATCTACTCTACACACCGTGTATGAAGCACGGAGGACAATTCAGAACAATGTTCTTACCTCGTTGGTAAGTGCCAAGCAAACCTCACGAAGTCTACAAAGGAGGACTTCTGAATGGGACTCAGCCAGGTGTTTGATGCTGAGGAGTCCCTTCTCCTTCAGCTCCCTGAAAGGCAAGTACCAAAAAGACTGACTTTCTCTCCACCCAAGAACTAGGCAGCACCCTCTGAAATTACCAGGCTGGCGGCTCAGTCAAACAAAGGGAGGTGCTTTGCAAGCAGTACTTGATGAAATCGTGGAACTCATGGGCACAGGATGCTGTCAAAAGCATACACAAATGCAAGAGGCAAATAGAGGGGTTTCACAGTCTTCATTTGTGGCCATTTAACAAGACAGCCTTTCTGAAATCTCTGGCACATAAAGTCCCCATGTCACTGCTTCCTAGAAGCTGTGAGACCGTGCCATGCTGCTGTTTCTTGTCATCTGCCTGTACCTGTCCCTGAGACACAGTCTCATCAGGCTCTTACTGGGGCATTTTCCTTCTTTGCCAGCCCCAGCAGGCAGTTCAGCAGTGAGAGTCTGCACTGGCACTCTGTAGCTGAGTTTCCACTCTGCAATCTAGGCCTGTCTGTCACCCACTCCACTCCACCTCACACATTCCCCAGAAAAGCAGCAGGATGTCCCAGAAGATTCCACACCAGGGCAAGAACAGCTGAAAGTCTGGCCTTTCCCAAAACCCCCTACCTAAAACAACAGCAACATGTTATTTACAAGGTGCAGACAACTCCCTCTCTCAGCACTTGCTTTGTGCAGGACCTGAGCTACAGGAAGGTGTGTGACGCATCAGGGCTGCAGCGCAGGGCTGGCGACCGATGCCACGGGCATCCCTGAGTGTCACCCGGACCCCCCCACAGCTGCAGAAGCTCTCTGCACCTCACAGGGCACCAAACAGAAATGGGGAAGAGAAAGCAGAAGAGAAAGAGCAAAGCAAAGGTGACTGCACAAGGAGATGCATCGTGGCAGATTTTTCATGCTTATCCCAGGGTGAATGGAGTCCTTATCCCAGTGTGAATGAAGCATCCAGCAGTGAGTGGATGATAACCCAGACATCAAAAAGACAACCAGTATCACCTAACATTTGTAGGGTTATCACCTCTGGGCCTCTACAGGCCTCCTTCTGTCTGTGTCTAAGTTTGGGACACATTGTGAGTATTGACAAAATACCTCAGGCCCATATGAAGCAGTGAGAAGGAAACAGTTGAATTCCAAAAGTGCAAGATTCCTAGAGGATTTTCTTTCTTTTTCCTTCTCTTCTGCCATGAGCCCCTCAGGAGTAATGACAGGCTGAGGGACTCTATAGCACAACTCAGTCCATTTCTCAGAAAGAAGAACTCCCTGTAGCTGCTCCTGGGTCTCACGCGCAGGTCACAGCGAGACCCTGACTCCTGCCATTGCTGCCAGCAGTGGCACCAGAGACAAATCTTACTCAGTCCCACTGGGCCCCGAGGCACCCAAATCTCTACACTCAAAACTGCTGCCATCCTGCTTCTGGCTTCAGCCAGCAAATCATCTTGTCCCACAGCTTTCTCTCTTCCCTCAAGATTTCCTTTGCAGCTCCACGGAGCAGCAGGCAAAGCAAGGAAACAGCACGGACCTGCTGCAGCTGCAGCACTGCTGCAGACCAAGGCCAGGAAAAGGCTGCTCTCAAATCTTTGTCCTCTCACTGCTCTGGAGTGCTTTCACTAGTGCCCCTCGGCCCTCTGGGCTGTTGGGCTCAGAGGCACCAGCAAGATACACTCCTAACCTGCCTTAACGCTAAGAGGGAGACAGAGTGAACGGGGCCTTTCTTACCAGTCATCGCTGCTGAGCCAGGACAGTGCCTCGAGCAAGGACTGCTGTGGCTCCAAAGAGGCTCTGTCCTTCTGCCCCTTCCCACGGAGCGGCTCCTCTCGGCGCTCGGCACCAGTGGCCGTCTGCGAGGTCACTGTAAGGAGAGGGTCAGCCATGAGCGCTGCAGCCCCGGGCAAGGCGCCCCGCCATGGAGCGGCCTGCAGCCCCATCTCCCAGCCACGCTTCCATGGGGTACAAACTGGCACTGGCTCAG
Source organism: Lycocorax pyrrhopterus obiensis (assembly GCA_014706295.1). Taxonomy (NCBI): domain Eukaryota; kingdom Metazoa; phylum Chordata; class Aves; order Passeriformes; family Paradisaeidae; genus Lycocorax; species Lycocorax pyrrhopterus. The sequence continues at coordinate 15,395,535 of JACSVZ010000004.1, forward strand.
AGACTTCCCTGCTGTCTGGCTCCTTGCTTTCTCCCAGCCCCCCCAGCTGGGCACAGCTCCTTGGCTAAACCTGACAACTGCCCACACAGCGCCAGCTCCCAAGTGCCACAGGTACCACAGCCAGCGGCACGTTCCTGAGGCCGCAGAGCTCCCACTCCCTGCGAGACACTGCCCGCCAGCAGGACTTGCTACCCCAGGAGGGACCCCTCAGCTGCCTCTCTTGTCTCAGCGCCCTGATTTCCCCGAGCCCTGAGGACAGAGGCACTCTGCAACTCCCTGAGGAAAGACCTGCGGCTGCCTCGCCACAGCACCAAGCCGAGCCTGAACAACCCAGTCCTGCTGGGCCCGGCTGAATCCCCACGGAGCAACTACCAGGGAACAGCCATACCTGACCCTTCACACCTGACAGCGCCTCTGTTCCCATTGACTCCAAATATTCTAGACAGCAGGCAGCTGAGGGCATTACATTTTAGCCTGCTATTGGGAAAGGAGTAGTTCATGGATTTTGTTCTTTCTAAGCATCATGTATCTTTACTATTTCAGAGGTACACACTGGCTGTATTTCAAAGATGCTGAGGTGACATTTATTTGTCATCAAATGGACTTGTGTGCACACTGTGCAACGCCTAAGCTTTCTCTTGTGGAAAAATGCAATTTCCAGTTTCGATGGTTGATAAAAAAGCCTTCCAAATGCGAATTGAGGATAAAAATATGTAAATACAGTTGCAAATTGTTGGCAGATGAACTCTCTTGATAATCAGTTTACAAGGTAAGAGAGAATTCAGATGATAAATGCATTTCTTATGAAACCCATTTGTCATCAAAAGCACTGTCAATCAAAAATTTCATGTGCACTCAAAAGCTCATTTTCGAATGTGTATATGAAAACATCTGAGCTGTCTCAAACGATGGGCTATAAATAGTGCCCAGAATGCAGATGAACTGCTTTAGACTCTGTAGGGGTTTTGTGCTACCTTGCATGTTCTCACACAGTATGGAAGAAGCATAACATCAAAAATATTCAGATAGGAGCTAATCTGGATGTCACTGGTGTACCCCTGTCACTGACATCAGTGATGTCACTGCAGAAGGATGTCGCTATACACATCTATATTCAATATGAATGGGGAGCCACATCAGGCTAGTTCTGGTCAATTCTGACCATGGAAGCAGCATCACTAGAAAAGAGCATTCAGAGTATCATTCCTTGCTCCCTTCTTCCTATCTCACCCTACTTAGGATCACAGCACAGGCAGCCTGCCCTCAAAGGAGAGACAAGAGCCACTAGGGACTATGTGCTATGTATTTACTGTGGGCAGCAAACAGCCTGGGAGCACCAGGCAGCCCCTCCTGGCTGTCACCTGCTACACACGGCCACTGTACTTGGGTGGGGTGACACAGGAGGCGCTGCTTGTTCCTCTTGGCATTGCAGGCCGTGGGATGGCAGCAGCGAGAAGCCATTGGGCACTTCTGGGAGCAGCAGCACGGCTGCACCAAGTGGCTGACTGCCATGCACAGACAACCCTTGCTGGGATAGCAGAAAAGCTGGCTGCAGAGCCGGACAGCAGCACAGGCAGAGGGCCAAGATGGAGAGTGGACAATTGATTGTGGTGGTACTCGTAGGTGCACAGTGAGCACACCCTGCCAGACTGCCCCGAGCTCATCCCTGCAGTTACAGCTGCCTCCTGGCACCAGTGCTGTAGTTTGGACTGTCAGGATGGGCAAAAGCCAGAGCTTAGGCCTTTACCACTACTTTATTCAGCTCAGCTTTCCAATGGATCTCCAAGAACCAACTGCTCCAGTACTACTGAGCTGGAGTACCTCAAAAGTAGATTTGCTGTTCATTCTCAGCACAGGCTATGGACCCAAGATCCCAGCTGTGGTGGCTGAGGCAGGAGGCAGTTTGTGCTCCTTGTGCAAGGAAAACCCGTGCGGGAAAAAGCTGCCGTGGGGCAGGCTTACCTGAGGAGTTGCGTGGGAAGCTGCCGTCCCCATGGGTGATGGGCTTATTGGGCAGTAAGGGCACGTTGTCCTGCTTCCTCAAGACCTTCTTCTTCAAGGCACTACCAGGGTGTTTTCTCTGCACATTGGAAGCTGTGCCACTGACAGGTGGTAGGCTAAAGCCTGCAGGGACCAAAGAGGAGCTTGGAAGTGGAGGGTGACAATGGAAAGGGCCACAAAACTTTCTGGAGCTGGGTAACGTCTCTTTGTTATCCCAAAGAACTTCAAGTATAACAATGGCACACTACCATGGGACAGTGATCACAGAATCACAGAATCCTAGAAGAGTTTGGGTTGGAAGGCACCTTTAACCACCATCTAGTCCAACCCCCATGAGCAGGGACATCTTCAACTAGATCAGGTTCCTCAGAGCCTCATCTAAACTGGCCTTGAATGCCTTCAAGGACGGATCAACAACAGCTTCTCTGGGCAAACTCTTCCAGCGTTTCATCCCCTTCATTATAAAAAAATTCTTCTTAATATTGAATCTAAATCTCTACCTTCTTCTGGTTTAAAACCCAATTGCAGTGATGCTTCCCCGAAGAAACAAGGAAAGCCCAGTATTGCTTTTCTTTTGTTTTCCTGTTTCAGAGGCTGGCTGGGGAAGCTACCAAAAGAAAGCGCAGAGAACCTTGCGAGATGCCCTCGGGCTGAGTGCTGCCTCCTGAGGTCCCTGCTGCTGCCCTGGGGCAGCGCACACAGCACCGCAGTCAGAGCCCCTGAGCCGGGATTCAGTCGGGAACGCTGCTTGCTCCTGGGGCTACAACAGAAGCACTGGCTCGGGGCTTCAGCACAGCTCTACAGCGCCAGCTCCTCAGCAGGGAGTGGCGGGAGAAGGATCTCTGGCGTTTTCATTAGAAGGAGCTGAATTTTGTTTCTTCCAGGTTGCACCTTGGTTGAAAAGCATTCTTTTGGATCGCTTTCCCTGGAGGCTGCTCTCCAGGAGAGAGTCTGAAGCCCCAGTGTACTTTGCAAGACAGAATTTTCAACTCTGAAGGACTTCAGAGGGGAAGGTGGGAAGCTGATACTCTGTTACTGACTCAGTGAGGCCGTGGGCAAGACACTTCATGCCTCTCTATTTTCCTTTGGGGACCGGAAATAAATCCTATGCAAACTTCCACTCAGATGCAAGTGTAACAGCCCCCAGTCTGATGGCCACACTGTGCAAAGGGCAAGCAAGTGATCAAAAAGGACCACAAGTGTAGCAACCACTTACTTGCTTCAGCTGCATCCCCGGGGTCAACTGTTTGTGGAGGCAGCTGCAAGGACATTTCCTTTTCTCTCTTTTTCTTGATCTCTTTCTCCAAAAGTTCCAATTGCTTCCGCCCTAAGTTCCTTTGAGCCAACTCGCACAATGCAGCACGGACCTAGTTGCAATAGAAATACATCACAGACTGTAAGCAGAGACACACAAACCAGACACAACATCTTATCAGGAGCACAGTGTCCATAGAGTGCCACAGTCTTTGATGCAGCTCCATGGACATTCCAATAGTTTCCGAAGAATGTCTCCGTCCTCACCTTGGCAATTACACACAGTGAGGTGGAACACTTTATTGCCACAACATTCCACTGCTCCAATGTACTGTTTTCTCAACCTAGGTCAGGAAGCCCTGCTTGACCCAAGAAAATCACAGCAGTGCTCCAAGACAGATGAAGAGCTCACATGACCAGTGAGCAGGCAGTTCCGTTCCTACAGGCCATGGCAGGAGAATAAAAACCATGCGCAATACGCAGCAAGGAGGGGGTAATTAGCTGTTGCTTAACACTCATGGCCAGGAATTGCAGCTCTTTCTCACTTCTGGCTTCTGAAGGACTCAGCTGCTCTCTGAGGACCATGAGACCAAAAAGAGGAGTCATGTGAAAACAAGTTGCAGAAACGTTGATGTTAATGCGCAGAAAAAATGAGAATGAGAGGGCTGAGATACAGCAAGAAAGGTAACCAGGAAAAAATCAAACTCTCCCATTTTATTTTGCAGCCTTGCTTACACTCAGCATTAGAATCCTTGCTTCTGTGCTTCCGAGGATGCACTTTGCCCACGTTCACTGATGTGTAGCTTGCTCTGGCATTCAGAAACTTCTCTAAAAGGGCCTTTGCACAAAAAGAATGCTTCTGGCATGACCTTAGCACCATCTCCAAACCAGTGACCTTGGCACCACCGGAAATAGCCAAGCAATTGCTCTGTAGCTGTCAAATACATTCCCAAGAGAATCCCCATGCCCCAAGAGTGGAAGACTATGATTTTCAGGGACCATTGTGGGCCAAGCAGTAAGCAGTCCCTGGAAAGGAAGTCTGCTCATCCCTGTCTTTATCCCTCACCTTTCCAAAGCCATCCTTCAGGGCTTCGTCACTCGTAAGGCCAGGACCGGTGGGATGATCCGTCTGCTTGGCCTGGCTCAGTGGGAGGCCAATTCCTGTTAATGGAAGCAAAGGTTCCTGTAAATCTCTGGCACACCTCAAGCCAACATCTTCTTCTTTCTGGTTCCTAAAAGAACTCCCATGATCTAATACCTGTATGCATTTAGACTAACATTTTCTTCTCTTTGTTGCAATATTTTAGAGGACATGAAAAAAAAAAAGCTTAGGATTGCAGGAGTGTTAGCCAAACTTCAGTTGTGTTCTTGAAACTGGATAATTCGCTTTCCCCAAGGATTTTCATTCTAGACTCTATGAGATTGGGCCACTTTTGGGCCAGCCTGACTAAAGGCTGATTTTCTTAAGGGAAGTAGAACAATGTAGCTCATTCTGAAATACTGTCCAACAGAGCTGTAAAAACTCAGAGAGCTAATCATTCTATACATGGCTTCACAGAGGATAAAATCATGTGGCAGCAAAGTAGCAAAAAACCACTGTCTTAATCAGGATTTTTACCCCTGCAAAAATGCTCAGCATAATAATACAAAAGAGTTAGATATGGGCTTTGAGGAAGGAGGGCTATTCTGGATGGCAGGCAAGGCCTTGGAAGACAAGAGCATCTGGGAAGTTGACAGGGAAACTACTGACTCCAGGGTAACCTCCTTGGGAACACTGCAGTCAGTCAGGCCTGCAAAGTGGAGACGCAAAATATAACAGAGGCCGCCAATGCAAACTTAAAGCATCTGAAAATACGTATTTCATTGGAGAGATTTCCTGGAAACTTTCTAAAGAGCTGCACAGGGAAACATGCTCCTGCCTGCAGCCCCTTGGGGCAGGCCAGGGGACACCCTGACCCACTTGCACAGAGCTAGCACAGGAACAGCCTGGCCTCTGGGCTGCCCTGGGACAGCAGGGAACCCAGAGCCCTGTGCTTTCCAGGAATGGGTCAGCTGCACATGCAGCCTCCTGCTCCTCTCCCTGCCCCACACCTGAGCAGCCCTACAGCTACACGGGGCACTGGGAGCAGCACAGCTCATTGCAGGGGGCACACGCAGGGCAAAGATGTGTCCCTGGCAATGTTGCCAGGCTCTCTGGGCTGGCACGAGAGCCTCCTCCCGCCAGAGAGCGGCCCCAGCTCCGCCTTACCTCTTTGTGAGGCTGAGCCTGCTCAGCCTTCACCTTGTCCTCCCTGGCAGTGATCCTGGGGGCAGCGCTGCTCAGCTGCCTCTGCCGGGGCTCCTGGCCAGGCCCCCTGAGCAGGCTGCGAGCGGAGACCTCCAGTGCGAGGCCGGGCTTCCGCACATCCGTCTCCAAGCCGAACAGGTCAGCGAGTTTCCTTGGGAACAGAGGCATCCCAGGCCCTATCACACACCA
>JACSVZ010000004.1:15406265-15432586 GCA_014706295.1 Lycocorax pyrrhopterus obiensis
TATCCCAAACCCTGCCACAACCCCATCCCTGCCATAACCCAAACCTCACTGTATCCCGAATCCTGCCGCTTCTCAAACCTGCTGCATCCCAAACCCTGCCACGCCCTAAACCCTGCTGCATCCCAAATCCTGCCACAGTCCAGACCCTGCCACATTCCAGACCTTGCTGCATCCCAAACCTGCCACACCCTCAACCCTGATGATACATCCTAGACCCTGCCCCATCCCGAACCCTGCCCCATCCCAAACCCTTCCGCATCCCAAACCCTTCTGCATTCCCAGACCTTGCCTTGTTCCAGCCCCCTTGCCCATTCCTGCAAACATGGATGGGATCCCTTGGGATCATCCTCTTGCACACCCAGGTGGCTCTTCCCCCTATCCCAAACATCCCCAATTTCACCTGGATGAAGAATATTCCTGCCTTAAAACCAGCTGAATTCCCTGCCCTATCCATGGGATAATCCGGAGCCTGGAGCGAGCTCTTTGTCCTGCCCAGTTCTCCCTTCTCCCACCCCTTCCTCGTTTTCCATGAATCCCAACACCTGGGAGAGCTGGATAATGCTCTTTTCTCCTTTTTCCCCTTGTGAGGAGAACTCCTGGTGGGATTTATTTTCCCATCAGGAGGAGGATAGGGAAAAGGTTAAGAGGCACTTCAGGAGATCCACCCCATTCCGGGGTTTTTTATTCCCGATCCCTTTTCGGCAGCTCCCGTCATCCCAAGTGATGAATTCCTTCTCCTCCTCCTCCTCCTTCTCCTCCTTTTCCCTCACATCCTTGTGCCGGGAAAAGCAGCCCCTCTCCGGCATCTGCTTCCCGCTGGATTTATTCCTTGGAGGATCTTTCCACGTGGGAATGTCTCCTGGTCAGGCAGTGGATTTTTGCCTTTCCCTATGGAAAAGGCTCTTTACAGTGGTTTTCCTTCTGCTCCCAAAAATCCACACCAGGAATTTATGGGAGAGGAGGGTGGGGAAGGAGAGGAAACAAAGGGAAAAGCAGGGATGAGCCGGTGACTTCCCAAACCGGAGATTTCCTCTGGATGCTCCCAAAAATCCGACTCTGCCGTCGGCTCGACATCTGCAGGGATTTTATGGGTTTGGAAATGATGGCTCCGATCGGAGCCAGAGGGACAGAAACTCCTGGAAAAGCCTCCTTGGCAGCAATTCCCACCTTCTGTCCCCTTTTCCCGCCCAGGGCTGCTGGATTTGTTCCCCCCACCATTCCCAGGAGTGCTTCCAAACCAGATTCGTGCATCCAAACTTCCATCCCTTCCCTGTTTTCCTCCCACCGTGGATCCCGGAGCTCCAAGGTGGGACAACTCAGGAAAGCTTTGGAGGGGGTTTAATCAACCCCAATTTTATGGGATTTTTCCTGCCGGAATTTTTCCTCCTCTCCAAAGCCTTCCCTGCGCTCACCCTTTGGAAACCCCTCCCCGTGCATCCCTCAAATTTCTGGGAAACTCAGCATTCCCGAGGTGCTGTTATTTTTCCCGCTGTTTCCATGAAGGCCAGCAGGATCCATATCCCATCCGGGATCCATATCCAGGCCGTGTCCCCATTCCTGCCGGGAATTACTGGAGCGTGACCCAGGTATCGCTGCCGAGGACAGACACAAAGAGGCAATCGAGATGGGAATCTTGGCCTTTAATAGGGATGAGGACATGGATGAATCCCGATTTATCCCAACTCCTGCTGCCACCGACTCCGTGTCCATTAGCTGAATAAATAAAGGAGAGGGAAGGGAGAGCGGGAGCAGGGAGCAGGGATAAGCAGAGCATTCCAAGGGCTCCCAAATCCCCAGCAGCGCTGCCTTGGGAAGCGGGGTGGGAATCAGATCCCCACCTTTCCACTCCAGCTGTTTTCCAACAGGGATAAGGAGCATTCCTTGTAATGCTGGTGGGAGGAAAACCTGTGGAAAAGGGCTCCTTCCCAAGGGCAGCGCTGCTGGGGGATTTGGGAGCCCTTGGAATGCTCTGCTTATCCCTGCTCCCTGCTCCCGCTCTCCCTTCCCTCTCCTTTATTTATTCAGCTAATGGACACGGAGTCGGTGGCAGCAGGAGTTGGGATAAATCGGGATTCATCCATGTCCTCATCCCTATTAAAGGCCAAGATTCCCATCTCCGATTGCCTCTTTGTGTCTGTCCTCGGCAGCGATACCTGGGTCACGCTCCAGTAATTCCCGGCAGGAATGGGGACACGGCCTGGATATGGATCCCGGATGGGATATGGATCCTGCTGGCCTTCATGGAAACAGCGGGAAAAATAACAGCACCTCGGGAATGCTGAGTTTCCCAGAAATTTGAGGGATGCACGGGGAGGGGTTTCCAAAGGGTGAGCGCAGGGAAGGCTTTGGAGAGGAGGAAAAATTCCGGCAGGAAAAATCCCATAAAATTGGGGTTGATTAAACCCCCTCCAAAGCTTTCCTGAGTTGTCCCACCTTGGAGCTCCGGGATCCACGGTGGGAGGAAAACAGGGAAGGGATGGAAGTTTGGATGCACGAATCTGGTTTGGAAGCACTCCTGGGAATGGTGGGGGGAACAAATCCAGCAGCCCTGGGCGGGAAAAGGGGACAGAAGGTGGGAATTGCTGCCAAGGAGGCTTTTCCAGGAGTTTCTGTCCCTCTGGCTCCGATCGGAGCCATCATTTCCAAACCCATAAAATCCCTGCAGATGTCGAGCCGACGGCAGAGTCGGATTTTGGGAGCATCCAGAGGAAATCTCCGGTTTGGGAAGTCACCGGCTCATCCCTGCTTTTCCCTTTGTTTCCTCTCCTTCCCCACCCTCCTCTCCCATAAATTCCTGGTGTGGGATTTTTGGGAGCAGAAGGAAAACCACTGTAAAGAGCCTTTTCCATAGGGAAAGGCAAAAATCCACTGCCTGACCAGGAGACATTCCCACGTGGAAAGATCCTCCAAGGAATAAATCCAGCGGGAAGCAGATGCCGGAGAGGGGCTGCTTTTCCCGGCACAAGGATGTGAGGGAAAAGGAGGAGAAGGAGGAGGAGGAGGAGAAGGAATTCATCACTTGGGATGACGGGAGCTGCCGAAAAGGGATCGGGAATAAAAACCCCGGAATGGGGTGGATCTCCTGAAGTGCCTCTTAACCTTTTTCCCTATCCTCCTCCTGATGGGAAAATAAATCCCACCAGGAGTTCTCCTCACAAGGGGAAAAAGGAGAAAAGAGCATTATCCAGCTCTCCCAGGTGTTGGGATTCATGGAAAACGAGGAAGGGGTGGGAGAAGGGAGAACTGGGCAGGACAAAGAGCTCGCTCCAGGCTCCGGATTATCCCATGGATAGGGCAGGGAATTCAGCTGGTTTTAAGGCAGGAATATTCTTCATCCAGGTGAAATTGGGGATGTTTGGGATAGGGGGAAGAGCCACCTGGGTGTGCAAGAGGATGATCCCAAGGGATCCCATCCATGTTTGCAGGAATGGGCAAGGGGGCTGGAACAAGGCAAGGTCTGGGAATGCAGAAGGGTTTGGGATGCGGAAGGGTTTGGGATGGGGCAGGGTTCGGGATGGGGCAGGGTCTAGGATGTATCATCAGGGTTGAGGGTGTGGCAGGTTTGGGATGCAGCAAGGTCTGGAATGTGGCAGGGTCTGGACTGTGGCAGGATTTGGGATGCAGCAGGGTTTAGGGCGTGGCAGGGTTTGGGATGCAGCAGGTTTGAGAAGCGGCAGGATTCGGGATACAGTGAGGTTTGGGTTATGGCAGGGATGGGGTTGTGGCAGGGTTTGGGATATTGCAGGTTTGGGATTCAGCAAGATCTGGGAGGCGGCAGGATGTGGGATGCAGAAAGCCCTGAGATTCCAAACACCCCGGAATTCGGGGTCTCCCTGTGGGATGCAGGCCCTGTCCCCCTTCTCCCTCTGCTCCACCCCATCCCAAGCTCCGCTCCCGGATCCAGAGGGGCCCCGGCGCCGTATCCATGCTCCGGCCGGGAGCCCAGGCAGATCCGACATATTTTTCCCGGTTACTCATTAACCGCCGTCCCTTTGACAGGATCAATATTCCAAGCAAACACTTGAGCGGCCCCACTCCGCTTCCCTCTCCTTCCCTCGGCAAAATGATTTATTCCCGAAAATGCAGCTGCCTGGAAAAGCGGCTCCGGGGAAAGGGGAGGGGGGTTCAGCGGTGGGATATGCAAAGCACATTTATTCCGGCTTTTATCTCTCCCATTCCATGTTGATCCCATCCATACAGATGGATTTGGGGCAGGTACATAATGAAAAGTCAAGTGGGAAATTTACACAAAGGCGCTCCTGGCTCCCTCTTTTCCAGCGGCGTCGGAATTGCTTTATTCCTTCACTCCTTAAAGCGGGATCGCCACGCTTCCACAGATTTCGTGTTTAACACAAATCCGTTTAGTTCCCCGCCTGGAATTTTTTTTTTCCCGGCGTTAATTTCCTCGTTAATTACCGAGGGTGTTTGGGTTAAACGCCGTCCCGCTCCTTCTCCCGCTGAGCCATCTCCGTCTCCTTCCCGGCGTCCCCAAAGTCCTACCGCCAAAACCTCGGGAGCCGTTCCCTAATTCCCCCGTAAGCGGCTTTTCCTTGGACCGGGCGCTTAATGGAGGGCGCGGGATGGGAGAGCACAGCTTGGAACAAAAAAATAATTCCGGAAAAAACCGGGAGGACCGTTATTAATAAACATCTCCTGGCCATTTGGAGGCTGCTCCAGCTTAAAGCAATTAATTCAGGATCCGGACAGAAACTCTCCAGCTCTTTGACAGCTTGGAGCTGGAATAAAAATGCCAGTTCTCCAGGGAAAAGCCGGGATAGTTGGCTCTTTTCCGGACTGTTTGCTCACAGGCCCAGGGAGCAATCTTCCCGCGGAATGAAATGCAAGGACACAAACAACGTTCCGGGGAGAGAATGGGAGATGGGAATGAACAGTTTGGACTATTTGCTCAGCAGAAGGGCGGCCACAATGCTGGGCCCGTGGATTTTCCATGGATCACCCGGCTCCCCAATCCCTTTTGTTGCGGAGCCCCGGCCTCCGGCCAGATAAGGGCACAGCTGCAGCCCTTCCCTGATTCCCTGATTCCCTTATCCCACCGATCCAGGAAAAGCTGCCTCCGCTGGCATTCCCGAGCCAAGATCCGGGCTCCAGCCCATGGCTTTTCCATGGATCCCCAACCCCTTTTGTTGCGGAGCCCCGTCCTCCAGCCAGGTAAGAGCACAGCCCTTCCCCGATTCCATGGATCCAGCAAAAGCTGTGTCCGCTGGCATTCCCAAGCCAAGCTCCAGGCTCTGGGATGAGGCTCCGTGGGCCCCTGGATGGCTCATCCCACACCCCTCGGTTGGCATCTTTGGGAATGGCTAGGAAATCCTTTTGGGGCAAGGAAAAAACTCTCGGATAAAGGGAAAAGAAACCCTCTTGGATAGAGGGAAAACCCTCTTGGATAAGGGGAAAACACTCTTGGATAACGGAAAACCTCTTGGGGCAAGGAAAGCCTTTTGGGCAAGGAACCCTGTCCTCATTCCAAGCAAGCGGCGGGAATGCCACATTCCAAGGGATACTTCCAGCTGCCCCAAAAAATCCGAGGAATCACCGGATTTTTGTGGTTTTTTTTCTCACTTTTCCCACTTCTTCCTGCAGGGTGGTCAGACTGGAAGGCAGGAGGCTCCCGTTGCTCCTGTTCTGCCCAGAGCTCATCCCACATATCCCTGAAACACCAGAGCACCAGGATATTCCCTGCTCCGACGCTGCATCCCCAAGATGGCCCGTCCCAAAATCCCTCAGGAAGAGGGCTGGGCTCCTTGATTCTGTGAATTCCCACAGAATATCCCAAGTTGGGAGGGATGAGGATCACCAAGCCTATCCCTATTCCCATTTTGAAGGCAGATCCAACTGGAATTCCTTTTCCTGGGATGGCCCATCCCAAAATCTATCAGGAAAAGGGTTTTATGCCTTTATCCTGGCTGGGCTCCTTAATTCCATGAATTCCCATGGAATACCCCAAGCTGGAAGGGACGGGGATCACCAAGCCTATCCCCGTTCCCATTTTGAAGGCAGATCCAGCTGGAGTTCCTTTTCGGGGCTCCAGCAGCTCCAGCCTCATCCCGAAAGCGGGATGGGTTAATTAATGAGACATTAAAGAGGCGGAATGACACTTCCCGGAGCTCATTCCCGAGCCACTCCGCCGGAGACAAAGAGAAGGTGCCGGCGGTGCCGGGTAATTTGCGCGGCGTTCCCGGGGAATAAATTTAGGGAAGCAAATATCGTTATGCGGGATTTAAATTAAAGTTGACACGAATGTAAATACGGCCGAGCAACTCCGTGTTTAAAAACTGGGATGAGGCTCCCGCTTTTTAATCAGCTCCTCTTAACTCCGCTGGCATTTCAAATCCAGCGGTTAAATTGGATACAAAGCCAGGAGAAGGAGCTGCCGGAGGGAGCGGCTCCTTCCCGAGGGATGCTCGGGCTCCAGGGGTGGGATAAAGCAGGGAGAGGTGGCCAGGAAGCACCTGGAGGTGATCCAGCATTCCCATGTCCCACTGGAGATTCCCACCTGGCTGTTCCAGGTCCCTAAAGCACTTGGATCCTCTGGAATCCGCTGGCATTTGGCGCTTCCCACCTATGCCCAGCTCATCCCAAACCCCAGAGCACCTGGAACTGGAGCCAACATTTCTGGTCCTGGGGAGTTCCGCCCAACTTCCCACCACGCCGCTTCCAGCCTAAATCATGGAATGATTCCGGTTGGAAGCGACCCTAAAGCTCCTCTCGTTCCAAATCCCATTAAAGATAAATCATGGAATTGGGGCTTTGGGGAAAAAAAATCAAGGAATAAAAGCAGCAAAGCAGGGAAGAGCCACCTAGAGCATCATCCCACATTCCCATGTCCCATGGAGATTCCCAACTGGCTGATCCCGCTGCTCCGAATCCAACAGCACCTGGATCCCCTGGAATCCATTGCTTCCCGCCCGTGTCCAGCTCATCCCAAACCCCAGAGCACCCAGAACTGGAGCCAACATTCCTGGTCCTGGGGAGTTCCGCCCAACTTCCCGCCACGGCCAATTCCAGCCTAAATCATGGAACGATTTGGGTTGGAAGCGACCCTAAAGCTCCTCTCTCCTCTCCTTCCAATCCCTATCCAAGATAAATCACAGAATTGGGGGGGAAAAATCAAGGAATAAAAGCAGCAAAGCGGAGAGGAAGGTGTGTTCCCACTTCAGCTACTTCAAAGCCAGCTGATCCCGAGCTCTGGAATAACAATGGGAGCTCTGTAACCTGGCAGGACCCGGAGTCATTCCTGTTCCAGGAACAATGGATTTGGCACTGGAATTCTGCTGCCTTCCTTTCCAAGGGAATAAAGTGCCCCTGGCAGCGGTGCCAGCGCCGGTTCTCTGCCACGAGATAAGGCCTTGGAATGAGGGATCATTCCAGCACCATTCCAGCACCATCCCAGAGTTTTCCAGGTCCAGCTGGGTGGGATCGGAGCCCCTCGGGTCCCCCCTTGCACTTCCAACCTCCGTAATTTTTTTGGGAGTCAAATCTCACCTGAGGGGGCATAAAACCCAGCCCAAATCCATGCTTTGCCTGTGCTGAGAATGTCGGGCTCCGATCCCAAAATAATTTTGGGAATGGTGGGAATAATAAGGAAAATAGCAACAATGTCAGCAATAATTTTAATAAAAACCTATAAAAATACAATAAATCTTTTCCCTTGGAATTTTTGGACAGCCTGCATGGAATTCCTGGTATCCCGGGTTTCCTGGACAACTGGAGCTCCCTGGATCCAGCCTGAGGGATGCAGAGGGAATTCCCATGGGGGTCACGTATGTCCTCCATGCATTCCCGGGAAATGCCGTATGATGGGATTGATGTTATCCCAGGAAGGTCCCGCCTGGAAAAGATGATTCCCACAAGGCATCTCCCGCTCCTGGCCTCATCCTACGCTTCCAGAAATCTGCCGGCTGCCCTGGCCGTATTCCCAATCCCAAATTATGACTCGGGATGTCAAAGAGAGTCATAAATCCCATTAATTACCCTCCTGGATATCCCAGGGATTTTAGGAGCGTCCAATTCGGGGAAAAACACTGGGAAAACTCCCTCAAAGGTGCAGGGAAAAGCCCGGGGGTATGTGATCCCGCTGTTCTGGGAAGGAAGGGGTGTCCCAGGAGCAAGTTTTTCCCGGGAGCCACCCCCCAGCACCGGGGCTGTGTCCACAACCCCCTCCCTTCCCGAGGAGTTAAGGAGCTTCCAGACACCCATTGTCTTGGAAAATCTGATGGAAAGCAGAGGGCTCCAAGGGCTGGGAGGGGAGGGGCCGCCCCGGCCGCCTGGAAATGGGGATGGATGGGGCTCTTGGATAGGTGAGACCTTTGGAGTGGGATAATGGATGGGGGGAACAGCCGAGTGGCCCTGACATCCCGTTCTTTAGTGGCTCGTCGCCGCCGGGAGACGCCGGGAAGGGATTTGATGGAGGAGCAGGGAAGGGATTTGATGGAGAGCAGGGAAGAGGATGGAGAGGCGGAGAAGTTGATGGGATCTATCCTGATTTTCTGCCTGATGTGAAAACAGGGAAGAGGCTGCCTGGGGATGTTGCCGGAGGAGCCAGTTTTAATCCCACACTCTTCCCGGTTTTTAGGGAGAATTGATCCCACAGGCTGGATGGATCCCATGGTCAGCACCTGGGGAGGGTGAAAATTCCCTGATTTACAGGCTGGAGCAAATTCCCAATTGCCCAAGTGGGGCCTCCTTGGACCCTGTGGGAAACGTTTGGAAGGGGGAAACCCACGGGGAGACACCGCTACGCTCCCGAATTCCTTCTGCTGGGAAGACTGAGAGCTCCTGGCCTGGCAGATCCCGCTGGGTGGGGTGGGTTTAGACACCTTGAGACAGCCAGGGATGTTTTCCACGTCCTGGAGCGCCTTTGGAATCCCGAAATCACCCCTGTGTTAGCCGGAGATAAGGAAGAGGGTGGAAGTCGGCTGGAATTGGTTGGATCCACCACCCCAAATCCCGGCTGCCGTTCCCGGTGACCCGGGAATGGCTCCAGCCAGGTATGCTGGCAATGTTTAACAACCCATCCGTCTTTCCCTGCTCCCGCTCCCAGATCCCTTTGTTTGAGCCACGGGGCCCTGCAGCCTCGCCGTTGTCCCCCTTATCTCTGGGATTAATCTCTCAGGAATCCCGGTATCAAGGTTAAACCCGGTTTTACCATTCCCAGTCAGCTGGATCCGCATTGGTGGGACTCATCCCACCACCCCAACCCCAAAATCCCAACTCCCTCCAGCTCATCTTCCCAACTTTTTGTCAGGGGGTGCTCTCCCGCATCCCATCAGTTTTTTGGGATGCTGCATGCCCAGCACCAACTCCCCAGCACAACGTGGGAGCAGGAGCAGCATGGAATATTCCCAGTGGGAATGGGAAGGGTGAAGGGGCCGAGGCCAGCGTGGCTGGGACACAGCGAGGGAGCCGGGAGCAGGTGGATGTCGGGAAGGGAGGCCGGGCTCGGAATTCTTGGCGGAGAGCTGTGCACACAGCCCTTATCTCATCCGGCCGTGTTTGCCCAGCGGGAGCAGGGAGCCGGCTGATCTCGCGGGAAGGGAGCGCAGCCGGAGTCCCCGGCTCCCGGCTTCCCACCACAGGCGGGCTCCGAGCTCTTCTGTTGGATTTCAAACAAAATCTTGGAGTCTCGTGGATGGACCTGCTCTCCGTGACTCCAACAATATCCATTGGTCACCGCCATAATCCAACCACATCCATGCCTCGGTCACATCCGTGCCTCGGTCACATCCATAATCCAACCACATCCATAACTCCAACCACATCCATAATCCAACCACATCCATACCTTAATCACATCCATGCCTTGGTCACATCCGTGCCTTGGTCAATCCATACTTCCCACCACATCCAAACCTTGGTCCCAAGTGTCACCTCCAGGTGACACCAGCTCCATATCCTCCGAGCCTCTGGAATATCCCCTCTGGAAGGGATCTGCCATGAAAATGTTGGTGCTACACACCAGGATGATCCATGACTTCCTGGGTTTCCTGGGAGTGAGCCCAGCCTGTCCTTGTGGGATCTGGTGGGATGACGGTGAGGGGAAACACGGAGGGTGGGAATGAGCTCTGGATCGGCGGGATGCAGGGACAGCTGGCACCGGAGTTGCCAGGATGGGAGCAGGAAGGAGCTTTATTTGGGGAAAAATCGGGATCTGTGACACTCATCCTCTGCTCCCTCCTGGTTGTACGGAGAGCCTTGGGAATGTCCAGCTCCTGATTAATAACGAAAAACAATCCTGGAGCTGCTGGGGGCTCCTTCCAGGCTCCCCTCCATGGGACAAAGGTGTTTTTTCCACCCTGTTAATGGAATGGAGGTGCCTGGAACGTGCAGGATGGGATGTGCAGCTGCATCCAGGCCATCCCAGCCCTCTGGTGCATCCCCTGGAATTCCATATTTTCCCACTGGAGACTCATTATCCCATTAACATCGGAGTGGCTCCGGGTCACCAGGAATGTCACTGGGAAGGGGCTGATCCATGCCCTGGAGCCGAGGGGCTGATCCTGAGGGGGCTTCCCAGGACATTCCCGGCAGGCTGGATGTGATCCAAGGGGCAAACTGAAGATCCTCGCCCCCCGTCCCTGGAACAACCGTCCTGGAATAACCCCGTATTCCAGCAAATATCTGTCTGATTCCAGCTCCAGGAACGAGCCTTTCCAGCCCTCCCAGACGGAGCTGTTAGAGGAGTGACCTGGCTTTTCCATGGAAACCCTTTTTCCATGCCCACAGCCCGCTCCCCGGAGCATTCTCTTCCGTGGCCATCCACCCAGGGAGTCCTGACTACCCCGTCAGCGCGGAGCTTGGAATGAGCCCCTCGGAAAAAGCAGGATTTCCACCCCACAGCCGGACAAGCGGCCCCTTCCCTTTCCCTGCCTAATTCCGGGCGGAAACCCAGCCTAGGCTGGCAAGGGACAGAGGCTTCCCTGTTTGGATTCGGGATGGGGATTTCTGCGGCTGAAAGTGGCTTTGTGATTTTTCCAGGAACGCTTCCTCCCTGGCTCCGGCGTGGGATGCACACGGCAAACGGGCTGTGGCGGGCAAGGAGCAGGGAAAATATTTAAACAAGGATTCGGGAAGGAGCTTGGATCGCTCGCTCCGAGAGTTTCCGAGGCCGGTGTTAAAATGTGCTTTTCCCTCGGAGCCTCCGGAGTTTTTTGAGGAGTAGGATTGGAGTTCTGCGGCTGGAAAAGGCCGTAATTAATCACTTGTGTTCCCAGTGTGGATGTGCTTCCAGCAGGTCCTGTTTATTTATCCCATTTATCCCATTTATCTTCTCCCCGCTGGATCAAAGAGCCTTTTAGCACCCTGGAGTTTTCCCCCCGGGAAGCTGATCCCACATCTATTTATCCACGATCCCGGGCAGCCCCCGCTTCCAGGTTCCATGTGTTAAATTCGTGGATATCCCCCAGGGCGGAGGCACATCCAGCTCCCAGCTAAAGCCTTTGGAAAGCAAGGAAAATCTTCCCTCTGGGAATTCTATCTGGGAAGCTGCACCCCTCACCTGGAAGGAGGGTGCAGCCAGGTGGGAATCGGGACATTCCCTCGGGGAACAAGTGATAGGATAAGAGGGAATGGCCTCAGGGGAGGTTCAGCTGGATGTCAGGAATTTCTTTATTGAAAAGCTTGGAGTGGGACACTGGAGGGGCCACCATTCCTGGAAGTGTCCAAGGAACAGCTGGAATTGTCACTCAGCGCTCAGATAAAGTGGGAAAGGGACAAAGGTTGGATTTGATGATCTCCGAGGTCTTTTCCAGCCAGAGTATTCCCATAATTCCATGATTCCATAAGGACTGAGCAAAGCAAGGGCTTCCCACCTCATCCCTTTGGAGGCTGTGGGGAGAAATCCAGGGGCTCCTTCCCACCTTCCGAGGCCTCTTCCCACATCCAGAGGCCCCTTCTCACCTCCACAGTGCCGGGATTTGGCAGAAAGGAGGGAAAATCCTGCTTCCCACCTTCCTGGTGGCCAATCCCAGAGATCTCCACCCTCCAAAGGGGTCTGGCCTCCTTTCCCAGCTGGAATCCCCAGGGAGCTGGGATCTGCTCTGAGGTGGGAGGGAGTAGCAGTGGGCTCCGGAATTTGGGCTGTGCTTCCCAAATCCTGGCTCCCGAATCCATGTCTTTCCCTGGCTGCTTTTCCGAGGTTTCAAGGAGTCAATAATCCTGAGGGATTGGAGACGGAGGTGCAGGAGCCTCGGCTCCCGGAGCGTTCCAGCAGTGACGTGAGCACGGAGGCATTTCCAAGGCCTGGGGGTGGATCCGTGTTCTCCAAGGGCTGGAATCCCGGCTCTCCGGCTCTGGAGTGGTTTAAGTGGAATTCTTGGTCGGAGTTGCAAAAGAGCGGAGCCTCCCTGGGTGTTCCGATGGGCGAGGGGATCAAAGCTCTGCCTGGCCTTGGAGCTCCAACGTTTCCCCGGATTTTTAGGAATTCTGCCCCGGGTTTGCTCCCGGTTCAGGGCCTGATCCCTGAATTCCACACGAACCGGGATATTCCAGCCTGCGGTTCCTGGGGGCATGCCGCAGCTCCAGGGATTGCTTGGAACTTGTCCAGGCACATCCCAGTTGAGCAGGGAGCCGCTGGAGGAGAATTCCAGGTTTCCCGGCTCCTTCGGTGACCTTGGGAGCTTTATCTCCGTGAGTCACCCGGAGCAAATCCCAGACATGGAAGGGAGTTTCCTATCGGATCTGAAAAATCGGGAGCCGGCCCCACGTTCCCTTGTGGCTTTGGAGTGTGCCAGGATCAGGAGGGATCCGGGGGCAGAATTCCCTGGACAAAAGTGGCCTCAAAACTCTTCCCAGAGGAATCCCTGGAGAACTTTCCAAGAGTTCCCCCTCAGGCATTCCAGAGGGAGCAGTGTCAATCCATGGAGCCGCTGAGTTTTCCCATCCACCTTCCAGAGGCAGCAACATGGGGGCCAAAAAATGGAGGAATTGTTGAATTCCTCCTTAAATCTGGGATTTGAGGGGCTTTCCACCTGCACTGGGAGCTGGGATGGAAGTTCTCCAGCTGGGAATGTCGTGGGATTCAGCCGGATTTCCATTCCTAGGCAGAATAAAAATGGGGAACAGAGCACTGGGAAAATCTGGGAATCTCTTGGATCATCAGGAAGGCATTGGGAGCTCTCCAACTGGGAATATGGGGGGATCCAGCTGGATTTCTATCCATGGATGCCATAAACGTGGGAACAGAGGCTTGGGAAGCCCCTGGCGCAGCTCCCCCTCCATCCCTGTCCCAGCAGCTCCATGGAGGAGCTGTCAGGATTTGACGGAGTCAAGGAAAAGTTCAGGAACCTTGGAGTTTGACTGTGCCTCGGAGCTCCGGGAGCACAAATCACATTCCCAGCAGTTTTATGGGAAGCCTCCTGGCCTTTGGGGGGGGGGGGCTCCTGCTCCAAAATGATTTTATTCGAGAATTCCAAGGAAGTGGAGCCACTGCTGAGTTTTCCTTCCCTGTGCCCTCCTTCCCACAGCCCCCAGAAAAACAGGACCTTCCTTTGGGGGAATTCTGCTCCAAGCTGGTGGAAAGCTGGTTTTATCGGGGAATTCCAAGGAAATGAAGCCGTTTTGGAGCGTTCCCTCCCTGTGCCCCTGGAACAACCGGGCCCTGGGCAAACAATGTGGGAAAAGGGGAGGTGGAAAGTTGGGAAGGGATGGTGAAGCAGGAGAGGAGCAGGAGCAGCCGCATTCCTGTCCCGGCACCCCCCAATTCCTAGGAATCCAAAAACTCGGGGAGGGGGGAATATCCCAAAGGATTTTTATCCCAAAAGAGAATGAAGTTGGGGCAGAGAGTCGGATGCGCCAGCTGGGAAAAACTCATGGATGGGCACAGGGGTGCACGGATCCCCCCCCGGGAAGCGAATCCCGAGGGAAAGGCCAGCTCCAGGCGGGCTCCTCAGTACCTGGCTCCGGGCGCCGCTGGAAAATCTGGGATATCAAAGGCCTGGCAGCCTCGGGAACGGGACAAAGGCCGGCGCATTAATGATTAACTCCGCTAAAAGCTGCGGCTTTTTCATTCCCAAGGCGCCGGGAAGCTCCGGGCCCATGTGACAATCCCGGGCATTTTGTGGCAGATTGGGAAAAGCTCGTGAGCAAACACAGGTGCTCCGGAGTCAGGGACAACCACAAACAGCCGCAGCTATTCCGGCCCAAATTAACTCCTGTGTTTGCCTCCCGGTTTTCCTGCCGGGAGATTTTTTCCCTGGGTTTTTTGGGGGGTTTTTTTCTTTTTCTTTTTCTTTTTCTTTTTTTTTTTTTTCCTGAAGCTTTCAGTGTTCAGGGAGAGGGAAGAAAAGGGTTGGAAAAAAGAGAAAACTGCCCCCAAAGGCTCCTCACGTGGAAAAAGCTGAGGGAAGTTGTCAGACAGGGAAATAAAGCGCGCTCCCGGGTTTTTTAGGGAATTATTGGGAGATCCCGAGCGAACGCCTGCGGGGTGTTGTGGGATAAGCCTGGAGCAGCGGGAGGAGAGGGAAAAACGGGAATTTGGGGATGTGACCCCCCCCCTCCGGAATCCGGGTGCGACCTTGCCGTGGCTCAGCCCGAAGGTCCCTCTAGTGGCTTTCTTTGCTTCCATGAGGAATTGCCGGGATTTTATTCCCCGTTCCAAGATTTATCCCGGCTCCCCACCGTAGCGGCGAGTCGCGATAAAGCCCCGGCGAGCAAACAGCAGAAAATCGGGATCAAGTCCCAAAAAAAGGGACTTTGGGATGGGAGAAACGCCGCAAAAATCCCGGGAGCAGCCTCGGGAATGAAGAGCAGCGCTGGGATGGGGAATGGGAATGCTGCCTCTTCTCCCGGCTGGAAGGAGGAGGGAAGCATCCCGCTTTTCCAAAGGAGGGATTTGCTGCCTTGGGCTGGAATAACTCCGTGGATGCTGCAGGAAGGGCTTTGCACCCCCAAAAATCGGGATAATTCCCCCAAAGGGAGGAGGATTCCCATCAGCGCCATCCAAGGGGTTTTTTTTGGGATGGGGCTCAGCCTTTGGTGCAAACAGGGTGGGGTTTTGGGATAAGGGATGGAGGGATGGGATACAGGGAACAGCTTCCCACTGCCAGGGATAGATGGGACATCGGGAAGGAATTCCTCCCTGTGAGGGCGGGGAAGCCCCAGAACACTTTTCCCAGGAAAGCTGTGGCAGCCCCATCCCTGGATATGCTCAAATCCACATCGGACAGGGCTTGGAGCAGCCTGGGGTAGAGGAAGGTGAATGATCCATAAGCTCCATTCCATCCCAATCCATGCGGGAATTCCGTGATCCATTGCCTCGGTGACTGAAGCACAAAGTGGATTTCAGGAAAAATCACTCCTATCCGGCTGCTGGATCATCTGGAAAATCCAGGGAAAACAACCTGCCTACCCGGGTGGGTGGAGCAAGAGGAGAGTCGGGACAGAGAGCGGAATTCCACAAGGAGAATTGGGAAGCAGCATCCAGGTTTATCCCAAGGACAACGGCTGCAGATGGCGACATTAAAAGGGGCCATTAAATTCCATGTGTTCCGTGGGATTATCCTGGAAGCCATCCCGATTTCTTTCGCCAAATTGAGCTCCGGCCAATTCCTCTCCCAGGCGATGACGGATAAATATCATTAAATCGGGAAAGATGGAAGCAAGCGATGCCCTTGGATCAGCGGGAATGAACGCCCGGGAAGGGAAGGACAAAACCGGGAAACTGGGATGCAAATCGTCCAAATGAGGCAGATTAAACATGAGGGAAAACGGGATGGAGGCCGGGAAAAGTGGGAAAACTGTCAGGATGTCTTTGGAGCTTTGTTCTCCAGTGAAAAAAAATGGGAAAAAAAATTACAGGAGCGGGTTGGGAAAACTTTTCAGGGGGTTTCTTGAAGAGGGAAATATTCCTCAGTTTGGGAACGCTGTTTCCAATGGATCTCAGCATTTTAGGGATTGCAGGTTTTTGGGATTGGGGCCAGAATTCCTGGGAATGAATTTCAGTCTCACAACAAGGGGGAAAAACCCCAAGCACTTCCAGTTATAACCGTGTGAATTTCCATCCTGGAATATCTCCCTGTTTCTGTGTTTGGAAAAGCCAAATCCCTGGATTCATCCGGAATACTTGGAATTTAACCCTTCCTTTGCCTCCTCTCCAAATAAAGGGTTTTAGCCTCCAATTTCTTTCTTAGTTTGGAATTTTTTCCCCTGTAAATTCCCAGAATTTTTTGGCTGGGACGAGACCTTAAGGATGATCCCATTCCCACTCCCTGCCGTGGACAGGGACATCTTCCACCATTCCCAGGCCCCATCCAACCTGGATTCACTCCTTGGCTGAGTATGTCCCACTGATCCGCTGCTTTTGGTTTACAGGGAGGGAAAAGATGGAAAACTGGGATCTGGGACATGCTGGGCCTCTCTAGGACAGGGACATCCCTTGGAATTGGGAGCGATGGAGCAGATCCAGCTTTTCCTGCTTGGAAATACCCCCTCTCCTTTCCCGAATTCCCGGTGATTCCAGACCCTCCAAGTGGGTTTTTCTTGGACACCAAGGGAGCTTCATTCCAGCATCCATAGGGAAATTCCAGGGGTTTTGCGGGTTTGATCCCATTTCTCCTGTGGGATAGGGATGACTCCTGGCAAAGCTGGATTCCCAATCCCAGTGTGGAAAAGCAGAGGGGGCGGACTGTATCCAGGTACATTTTTCCCAAAAAAAAAAAAAAAAAAAAAACAAAACAGGAAGGAGGGAAAAAAAGGGAAGCGATCCTGTTGGAATCAGGATGAAGATTTATTAGGGAGAACGCAAATGAAGGGTTGGAAGGAATTCCTTTATTCCGCAGATCCCGACTGGGTGTGTGATCAGTGACCTGGAATACGCTCAAATCCAGGATAAATTAAAGCTGGATGGAATTCCCGCCCCACACCGCCACCCCCGCCCCCCTCCGCCTTTTGGGCAGCAGAGGGAGCAGCCAATTCCCGGCTTTCTCCGCTTCCTGCTTTTCTGGGAAGTCAACAGCTTTGGAAAGGCTCGGAATTGAGGAACACGCGCTGGTTTAACTGAGGTCACCGGGGGAAAAATGGGATAAATGTGGGATTTGGGAAGGAGTTGCTGCACCAGGCTCATCCCAAGGTCGATCCTTCACCTTTTTCCAAGGCTTTTCCAGGTGGAAGAGCAAAAAATACCCCGAACACCTCCCAGATCCCACAAAGCCAGACAGATCCAATGCTCCCCCCTGTTCCCAGTGGATTTGCACCAGCTTTGGAATTAACTGAGGTCAGTGGTGGAAGAATGGGATAAAACCAGGAATTTGGGAAGGAGCGGATCCCAAGGTGGATCCTTTGCCTTTTTCCAAGGCTTTTCCAGGTGGAAGAGCCAAAAATATCCCAAATACTCCCAGAGCCCACAAAGGGATCCCAAACCCGGAGAGATCTGGTGCTCCCCCATTCCCGATGGATTTGCACCTTGGAAAGCCCCAAATCCCACTGGCTGCACGCCTGGAATGGCTCTGGAAAGGATGGAAATTCTAATCAGCTCCAGGTTTTCTCCTCCTGGGGGTTCATCCATCCACGGCTCCCTTTTCCCTTTATCTCCAAATTCCCCTGGATTTGCCCCTGCATTGTCCATTGTATTCCAAGGAACACAAGGAAAGGTCCCTTCAGATAAAAACGAGGAATTAGCACCTCGGGATTTATTGTGGGAGGCAGAATTCCAGCTAGGAAGAAAAGCCGGAGGTGACTTCCAAGGAAATTTGCATTTGGAGACGCCAACATTTGGGCAGCAAATTTTCTTGGAATCGGGAGTTTGGGTGTGGAAAAGCTGAGGTGTTTTAACAGGAGAAAAGCTTGAAAAAACTCCACTGAAATGTAAAAATCCCAGATTTTCTTGGTTTCCCGGCAAGGTGGGAAGAGGGAATACTCAGTTTTCCTCTTCCCTTCCAGGATTATCCGTGGCAGAGGGAAGCGATCCCTGCAAATCTCCAGGAAGGGCCATGGATCTTCATTCCCAGGCTCATTTCCATGAAATAAATGTCACCATAAAAACCGGGATCTCGGGAGAAGGCGGAAAACATATGGAGCTGTGCCAAGCGGGATCATTAATGTCCCACTTCCCAGCTGGAGTCCATAAAGTCTCCATTTCCCGGGATAATCGAGCTCCAAGGGAAGGCTCCATGGGGGAGCCGTAAAGCCTTGGAATTGCACATGGACACCGTGGAAAGCCGGGAGCGGGGCACGGCTCTGCTTGTCCCGGGAACGCTTCCCAGAAAACCCAGGAGCAGCCAGTGTTGGAGGCATGGAAAGGGCGCCAGGAGGGAGAAGGGAGTTTTTCCCAGTTATCCTGGGAATGCCAGGGATGGGTGGCACGGAGAGGAAGGGCGGGAATTCCATTGGGAAACACGTCCTGATCCAGTTTTTAATTCCACCTCTCCCTTCCCGAATTCCCAGTGGCTCCAGAGGGTTTTCCTTGGGATCCTCCCATGGTGGGCACTGAGGCAGCTGGATCCTGGCTCCAGCCGTACCCAGGGGGAAATTCCAGGGGTTTTGTGGGTTTGATCCCATTTTTTCTGCGGACCAAGGTGACTCCTGGCAAAGCAGAAGGTTTGGGATGTATCTGGGGGTATTTTTCATAAAAAAAAGGACAGGATGGGGGAAAAATAAGGAAGTCCAGCCTATGAGGTGGGATGCACATGGAATATCAACCTCATCCCACTTCCCAGCCCTTCCTGTTCCCACTTCCACCCCCTCACATTCCCACTTCCACCCCCTCACATTCCCATGCCCATTCCCTCATATTCCCACTTCCCACCCCTCTCCTGGCCGCTCCCAACCTTCCATCCCAGGGTTTTCCGTGCTGCCTGTTCCCTTTTTCCCGCCTTGTTTGCTTTTCCCACCGCCGGCCCCTCTCCCTTCCCACCCTGGCATTTATTGGATTTCTCCCGCTTTTCTTCTTTCTCCCTTTCCATCGCCCTTTTCCAAGCAGGAAAAAAACTCCCGGGAGTTGCCGGGGCCTGGATGAACTTTTGACCCTCCTGGGTTTGGATTTGGGAAGGAATTTCAGCTGGGGTTGTGTCCCTGCTCCAACACCTGGATCCCAAATTTCCTCCTCCCGGGTTATTTGAGCTCCAAGTCGCATCCCAGCGGGAAGAGAGCGAGGAATCTGCGTGGAGATTCCTGGGAATGATGAAGTTCCGGGAGTCTGGAAGTGAAGGGAAAGCAAAATGGAGCAGGTGGGGCTGTTGGGGAATATTGGGAATGCTCCTGGTTTTTCAATTTATTTCAAAGCATCATTCCCAATATCCCAGTTTTTCCAGATCCCACAATGTTACATCCAGGAAATATTTTAAAAATCCCAAATCCACAAGAATGAATTCCGCCCAAATTAACTCCCAATTAAACAAAGAATCCCCCATTTTAAGTTTTCCCAGGAAAAAATATCCCACCATTCCCAAATCCTTCCAGGCACTGGATTTGACTCCAAAAAACGAGGAGAGGCCGGGATTTTAAAGGCACCCCGAGTTTTTCTGGGATCTGGGAATTCTCCCTGGATCCTGGCCAGCTCAGCATGGAAATATCCCTGAAAATTGCTTCCCACAGATCCCCAGGAATTCCATACCCAAGTATTTAGGCCCAGCTGGAGATATCCAAGCAGAGCCCTTTTTTTTTTGGGATGGGTTTCGGGAAGCAAAGAGCAGTTCTGGGTCATTCCTAAGAATTTTTGGAGGGAGATTTTGGGAAGAGGAGTTGCCAGGGGTTTATTTCTCCTGCAAAAATTCGGGAGGCGGCTCCATGGGATTTTCTGGTCCTCTCCTGTCCCAGAAAAGGGGGGAAATGGGGGGAAAGGTGGAAATATTATCTTTTTTTCCTGGAATAGGAACAAATCCAGGAATTTTTGGGACACGGTGCTGTTTTCCTGGATTTTCCCAGTCCCGGCTCGCACCTGCCGCCATTCCCACCTTCCCAAGGGTGTTTTTCCCACTAAACAAACAGTTGGATTTAACCCTGGAGTGGGGTTTTTTTGGGATATCGAATCCTCTGGACATTCCCACCCCGCCGCCATTCCCACTCCGCCCAAGCCCTTCAGGGAGGCCGCGGAAAAGGGGGAATGAAATTCCATCCATTGAGCCAATCCCGCTCCTCCCGACACCCTCCGGATCCGCATCCCGCTCCGTAAAGGACTTTCTATCCACAGCAACCGGGAAGCAGGAATGCTGTCCATGGTTTATGGCGGCTCCCGGGATAGGGAGCAGCTGCCCCCCGGCTGGCTTGATTGGAAAAGAGGGAATGAGCCATAAATCAGGGAAAGTGGGAATGAAAAAACCGGGACCCTCCGGGACTCTCGTGGCTGTAGGGTCAGAATCAAAGGAAGCCTTGATTTGATCCCATAATTTCCGCTGGCTCCCAGTTTTTCATGGGAGCAAGGACAAGGCCGGGCGAATTCCAGCGGCCATAATTCCCTGAGAAATACTGTACTTACACCAGGAAAAAGCTGGATAAGCTCCCGAGGTGCTCCGGGTCCTCCCGCTGCTGGAAAACGCGGATTTGGGAGTTTGGGGGTATCGAGCGTCTGTGATTTTGTGGGAACAGGGAATTAAGGTGTGTTTTCCATTGGCTCCAGCTGGGATGGGGAATCCAAAGCCACGATCCCAGGGATGCCAGGGAGATGCTCCTGGCTCTTGGGATGCTCCTACAGGGAATGAGCACCCAGAGCTGGGAATGAAAAGCCTCGGGAGTGGGGGGCTGGAAAATCCCAACAATTCCCCCCAGATTCCCGAAGGCAACATTGGCCACACTTCTCCCGAGGAACTCCAAACAAAATTCCAGTGGATGCACATTAAAGGGGGGATGGTGCTGATGGAGATTCCCAGGATTTGCAGCGCTGGTGGACATTCCCATTGCTGGGAATGCTGTTTTAGGGATAATTCTCCTCCTCCTGCCTTGATCCAGATGTCCATGGGGAGTTATCCCAGAATCCCACATCATCCCGCTCCCAACATTTATGGGATACCTCAGCTTGGCATGTGGCTTTCCATGGTTTAGGGGCTGGATTCTCCCACATCCAGAGGGAGATCCAACCTCTCCTCCCCCTCATCTCCCTCAAGCACCTTAAGGAACTCATTCCTTAAGGGAGATGATCCGGGAAATCTCCCTTTATATTGGATAACGAGCCTGGCATTTCGGGAACGGGAAGAACGCCGCTGCTGTGGAAACGCCAGGAAAACATCAGGAAAAGCCCCATCCCTAAGGAACATCCTAATTGTCCTTGCTCCCAGGCAGTCGATAGCATCCAGCGGCTGATCCCGAGTTTCTGGGAGCGCTTGGAATGCGCTGTTTTCCCCGGGATCAAGGAATTAAGGTTGGGGTTATTTGTATTGATTCCGGAGCCTCTGGCTCTGTCAGTCACGCTCGGATTTGTGGAGCACAAATTCCTCCTTTAAATGTCACCGCTCCTCATTCCCGCTTCCATCAATAATTCCAGAGCTGGGAGTTGTTTATTAACCCCCGGCGTTCCCTTCCCACCTCGCTCCTCCTTCCCACGTGGAAAAAGAGGGGGAATTGGAGACCATTCCAGGGGGGAAAACCCTCTGGTGAATTTTTTGGGCCCTCTAGCGGTTCACGGGAATTTGGGATGGAATTTTGGGATGCGGTTTCCTCCTGGTAATGTTTGGATGGAACTTCGGGATGCGGTTTCCTCATGGCAACGTTCGGATAATGGGAATTTGGGATGGAATTTTGGAATGGGGTGTCCTCCTGGTGATACTTGGATAATGGGATTTGGGATGGAATTTTGGGATGGGCTGGAATTTTGGGATGCGGTTTCCTCACGGCAGTGTTTGGATGGAATCTTGGGATGAGGATTCTTCCCAGCAATCTTTGGTCAATGGGAATTTGGGATGGAATTTTGGGCTGCGGTTTCCTCCCAGTAACATTTGGATAATGGGGTTGCAGAGGAAAATTCCAGCCGAGACAGCTTCACCAGGAGCCTGCCCTGCCCAGGGATTCCCCGGAAAAGCGGGAGCGGCGGGGCTGCTACGTCATGCTGGGGCTGCCTCCCAAGATTTGGGATAAGCGCAGTATTTATGGAAGTTCTTTGGGATCCCTGGGCAAACAGCAAACATTCCCGGAGTCCTGGGCGGGCGCTTCCTTAAGCTCCGGCTCTGTTTGGCCACGGGCCGTTTGTAAACTTGCTGATGATATCAGGGAGCCATTTCCCAAACAAAGTCCCGCTCCCGCCACCTCGAAATTCGGGAATATTGACACTGCGCCGGCCGCACGCTCCACAAACACTCCCGCCAAGGCCGCAGCCAAATCCAGCGGCGTTGTTTGGAAAACCTTTCCCACTCATCAGCCTCCCCTCGCACGCTGGCACTGCTCAATTACCATCGCTTCCAGAGCCTTAGGAAAACACCCCGTGTCCATGTAAATAGAGAGATCCGAAAACTCCCCGGAATGTTGGCTTTTCCAGACTGGAGGTGATGTTTTCCTTCGCTCCAATTTGTTCGGGAAACTAATCAGGCCGGGATAAAGCCGTCGGCAAATATGGCCGAGATTGACAGGCACATGTCAGAGTTTACACAGCCCGGCCGAGTGTACAGATCCTGCGGGATCGTGCGCCGGGAATGCTGGGCCGCGCACCGGGAGCCTCCGGAGCGGCTCACGCGGCCTGGAATGCAGAGGCTTCCCACGGACTGGGGGGAAAGCTGGGGATGATGACGATGCTCTGCTGCATCCCAGATTTTTCTGAGGGATCAGGGACTGGGATGCTCCAGCCCTCCGACGGTCCTGGACTGGGATGCTCCAGCTCTGGGATGTGCCGGCCCTGGAGTGCTCCTGCACTTGGATGCTCCTGCCCTGGGATGCTCCTGCACTTGGATGCTCCAGCCCCGGGATGCTCACCACAGCCTGGAACGCGGAGGCTTCCCAGGGACTGGGGGGAAAGCTGAGGATGAAGATGCTCTGCTGCATCCCGGAATTCACTGAGGGATCAGGGACTGGGATGCTCCTGGATTTGGATGCTCCAGCCCTGGGATGCTCCTGCACTTGGATGCTCCAGCCCTGGGAGGCTCCTCACAGCCTGGAACGTGGAGGCTTCCCAGGGACTGGGGGGAAAGCTGAGGATGAAGATGCTCTGCTGCATCCCGGAATTCACTGAGGGATCAGGGACTGGGATGCTCCTGGATTTGGATGCTCCAGCCCTGGGATGCTCCTGCACTTGGATGCTCCAGCCCTGGGAGGCTCCTCACAGCCTGGAACGTGGAGGCTTCCCAGGGACTGGGGGGAAAGCTGAGGATGAGGACGCTCTGCTGCATCCCGGAATTCACTGAGGGATCAGGGACTGGGACGCTCCTGGATTTGGATGCTCCAGCCCTGGGATGCTCCTGCACTTGGATGCTCCAGCCCTGGGAGGCTCCTCACAGCCTGGAACGTGGAGGCTTCCCAGGGACTGGGGGGAAAGCTGAGGATGAAGATGCTCTGCTGCATCCCGGAATTCACTGAGGGATCAGGGACTGGGATGCTCCTGGATTTGGATGCTCCAGCCCTGGGATGCTCCTGCACTTGGATGCTCCAGCCCTGGGAGGCTCCTCACAGCCTGGAACGTGGAGGCTTCCCAGGGACTGGGGGGAAAGCTGAGGATGAGGACGCTCTGCTGCATCCCGGAATTCACTGAGGGATCAGGGACTGGGACGCTCCTGGATTTGGATGCTCCAGCCCTGGGATGCTCCTGCACTTGGATGCTCCAGCCCTGGGAGGCTCCTCACAGCCTGGAACGTGGAGGCTTCCCCAGGCAGTGGGGTGAAAGAGGAATTATTCTGGTTATCCCAGTCTTGGCAAAGTCCGGATGGGATGGGGATGCTCTGCTGCATCCCCGGCTCTCCCGAGGGATCAGGGACCTGGCACTGGGATGCTCCCACTGGGAAGCTCAACCCCTGGGATGCCCCAGCCCCCACCTGAAGCGATCTCCCACATCCCAGTTAGAGGAGATTCCTTTTCCAGGAGGGAAGTGAAGCTCTTCTCCCCCAGGATTTTTCCCTGTGGGAGCGGGCGCGGAGCTGCTCCAGGAATGCCTCTGGGAAAAGTGCATGGCAAGAAAAAACTCAGGGAAAGCTTCCAGGCAAAGCTTAGGAAAAGGTTTCGCCACAAAACTCACTGTCCCGCTGGAGTGAGGTCCAAAGGCCGGATTCCCTTTGGATTTCCATTGCTCAATCCCGCTTTTGTTGACTCCCACTCCAGAGTTGGAGCCGGCCCTGCTGGCACCTGGATCCCAAAATCCCGACTCCAGGAGGAGCAAATAAATCCCTGACGTTTCACTCCATCGTATCCCGAAAGAAAGGATTTAATGGACTTCCCAACCTTCCCCGAATGGAGTGCAGTATCCCGGAGCCTGGATACTCCTGGATATTTGCCTGGAGCACATGGAAAGGGAGCCAACTTGGAATGTGTGCCAGGGGCAGCTGGAAAAACCCCTGGGCTGGGAGCCCGCAGCTCAAATCCTCGTTTTTCAGCCTTTCGGGATCTTGGGATCGGAGCCGCTGCTGTGATGCCCATTCCAGCCCTCGGGATACGGGATTTGTTGTTGCTGTGGGAATTCCTGATGGCAAAGTGAGGATTTCTTGGAGCAGAGGGTGGGAATGCCACTCCCAGCTCAGGGATGTGGAGCTCCTCTCCGGCGCTTTTCCCAGGTGGTTTTTTTTTTGGGATACCACTGCTCCAGGGTGCTGAGCTGGAAGTTTGGGGTCCTGGCTGCTCCTAAAAGCCATGGATGGGTTTTCCCATCTGGCTTTGCCTCTGGATTTCCAAGCTAAAATCCTCTGGGATAGACACGGAGAGATAAAGAGATATTAAAGGAAAATTCCTGCCTTTCCCTATCCCACTGCTCCCACGGGCCACTCCAACCTTTCCAAAGGGGAAAAGCAGCCTCTGGAGGACTTTTAAGGGAAAGAATGGAAACATCCAGGGATTGCAGGACCATGTGTGCCAGTGGTTATGGAGACTTGTTTGGAATCACATCGGGAATCAGGGCAGCACTTGTGGGAATGGTGGGGGTCCAGCGGGAATGGGGGAGTGCTGGAAGGGATAGAGGGGTCCTGGAGGGAATGGTGGAATTCTGGAACGGATAGAGGGGTCCTGGAGGGAATGGTGGGGTCCTGGAAGGGACGGAAGGGTCCTGGTGGGAATGGTGGGGTCCTGGTGTGAAAGGTGGAGTCCTGGAAGGGATGGAAGGATCCTGGAAGGGATAGAGGGGTCCTGGTGGGAATGGTGGGGTCCTGGAGGGATGGAAAGATCCTGGTGAGAGTGGTGGGGTCCTGGAAGGGATGGGGGGATCCTGGAGGGAATGGTGAGGGTCTGGCAGGGATAACAGGGTCTCAGCAGGGATGGGAAATGTTCCAGCGGGAATAGAGGGATCCTGGCAGAGACACTGGGACCCCAGGGGGGTGACGGAGATCCCCACTGGAGCTGGAGGCTGCAGCCAAGGGCACCTTGTCCAAGGGGAAAAGCAGCCCCTGGATAAATCCAGCGGGTCCGGCCTTTCAGGAGCCGCGTTTGGGATCACGGCGCCATCAATCACTGCCGGCTGCTCCCGGCTTTGTCCCGGCCCCGCTCCCGCCGGGATTCATCAGTCACGGTCAGGGGGTGCCATTCTCGTCCCGCCATTCCCGATTGTTCCCAAAGCAAACAGCGCCGGGATGGGCTCTGTGATCCTGCCGTGCCCTCGGCCGGGACACAAAGGGAAGCGCTCCCCGCCCGCCCTTTGGAGCCTGTTTGCCGACTCCGGGGTGGCAAAAATCCCGGGATTTCTCACCCCCGCGCAGCGCCGTTCAGTTTTTCGTTGGAAACCATCGATCCCCGGAATGCCGCGAGCCCGTGCCCGCATGGAATACGATAATGACGGACAGCGCGGCAATTAGCCGGGAACAACCGCGCCGCCGCGGGCTCATTTACATCCGGGAAAACTTGTCCCTCCCGGCTGGAAACGGCCTCGGGAGCCATCTGGCCACCGGGGCGAGCCGCGGCGGCGAGGGCAGGGGAGCGATTTCCTGCCGGGAAGCTTTCCCGGGAATTGGCCGCTGGGCTCGCTAATTGCCTGGCACCTGCCCGTCTGTGCCCCCCGCGCCGCTGTCACCTCGCCGGCGGTGGCAGCGCCACCCGGGAGCTCCCGAGGGGTTGTAACCCCGGAGCAGCCGCAGCTCCGGCCCCTCGCTATTCCCGGGGGTTCCCGCGGGCCGGGAAATACGGGATTAACGGAGCAGTCCGTTGTGCAAAGGCTGGGTTTAACGCGAGAGCTAAAGCCCGGTCTAAAGCAGTTCAGGGTTAAAGCGTTTCCTGAGGTTTCGGGCTGCGATCTCTCGGAATCTTTTTTTCCCCCCTCGG
Source organism: Lycocorax pyrrhopterus obiensis (assembly GCA_014706295.1). Lineage (NCBI taxonomy): Eukaryota > Metazoa > Chordata > Aves > Passeriformes > Paradisaeidae > Lycocorax > Lycocorax pyrrhopterus. The sequence continues at coordinate 15,432,582 of JACSVZ010000004.1, forward strand.
TTTTC